>CAJQZM010037462.1:115-10660 GCA_907164665.1 Colias nastes | reverse complement strand
ATTAACACCGATTGGAGCCGGTACCAGATTCCATACATTTTTGCCCAGCCTCCTTTGTTTATTGAAAACTTGTTGAAAAATGATAAAGTATTAGGATTTACAATGGATTGCTCCCGATTTGTTCTATCAATTACAAAAAAAAATATATTTAATTTTTACAATTTTTACAATAATTAACTGAAAAACTATGTTTGAATTTGTATGAAACCAGTGCCAGTCAAAATTTGGCCGCAAGCATATTTAAAATTTAAATAAATAATTTATTTTTGGGAAAAAATTTCGTTCACTTGTTTTTTGTAGGTATAAAATGTAGTCTACATGATCTTCATCACGGCAAATGATATAAAGATTCTAAAAAATCACGGTTGCCGCTTTTCACTTGGCCGCAACATCTTGGCAGCCTGGTGCAAACAGGTATTATTTCGATTCATTTATACGTTCATAACGCACATTAATGAATCATAAGCTATTTTTTCCTGTTAAGTAATTATTATATATGGGTGCCTTACTTATTAAATCCGGCCGCAAATAAGGGTTGCCGGCTGTTAAAGATGATGAATATCTAAGGTTGAGTGAAAGAGAGTCAGCGTGAAAAAAAGTATGTAATAAATAATAATGTCTCTTAATTTTTGATTTAGCTTTAAACCCCATTAAACAAGTTGAAGCCACAAATTGTTCCCGAATCGCGTAACAACCGACATTACGGACAACTTTGCTCATAAAAAATAACACATAGTTCATTTTCGTGATTTAAGCACGAAATATGTCACCGTTTTTATGCGAATGTTAAATGTTTTGTTTGCCTCCTGAGGGACGATATAAGATGATGATAATATATTACATGGGTTGATGCAAAAGTAATGACAATCAACATTAAACAACGTGATATTTAAAATAATCATATGCCATGAATGGAAAACTTATGGACCTAAAAAAAAACTCTTTTTTTAGGTCCATGAGGACGCTATTACATTTATTTATAAAAAACGCTGTTTTATGGAACCATTTTAACTCAAAGCAATTACACGTGAGAATATATAATAATATTATCTTAATTTAAAGATAATTCACACTACGTGTAGATTATAAAGATTGTACGACGTCATACAAAATTGTCGCTGAAATACGTTTTTCCCACCACAATAATCGCATAAAATACAAAAAATTGGGGTCTAAACCGGTACCATTTTAGGAAAATTAACAGCCTTATCTATCTTCTGAACGATATCTTATTGAGGGATATATTATAGTCCAGTCCTTTACATGTAGATCATTAGATGTTGATTGTTGCTTTTTTTTGTATCCAAATCAAAATTTTATTTTAATTATGAGCTAATTGCTATTGCAAATTTATCGAGTTTGGGCTCGTTTGATTCGCGTTGAAAAATACACTAAAATATTAAATAAAAATAACTACGTTAAAAGTTAAAACAACCGACTTTAAAAACGGAAAAGTAAAAAAATAAAAAAAAGATTTGATATTATTAATTACTAGATACATAATAAAAAAGTAAAAAGTCCCTTATGTAGACACATAAAACTGAAAGAATAGAATAAATTCAATCGCTCTGATGGGTCACGAGTGGCTGAATTGGTCAGGCATCCGCCCCGGAATGGCGCGAAAGGATGCGGGTTCGAGTCCCGCCTCATAATCGAATTTTTTTCTATTCTTTACAAATTTATATTTCAAAGCATTTGAATGCCATAAAACCAAAAATATCAATTTCAACAAAAAAGGTCGTGTTCAATCGTTACAATTTTGTATTCACTGAAAGTGTTTCTTATTGGTTGAGATGGTTGTTAATCATCTCACTAGATGGCGCGCTTCAAATCCACAACGTTCTAAAAGAGGCGATGAATCTCTAAAGCCTCTATCTAAGATAAATACATCTCCAGATTCAAAATATTGCCTAAATAAACTGGATTCATCAAAAAATTCATTATTTATAATATCTGCATCCGAGGTTGTTGCAGGAAAAGGACCTAAAATATATATGGGTGATTATACAAAAATGGGGTAACTCAATGTCATCAGCCAATTTATACAAAGTCTTATTATATTTTAATTAAATAACAATCTATTTTTGTACGATTAAGTACCTCATCGTACAGCCAATACAAGTTCCCGGAATACTATCCGTCGATTTTGCACCTTTCATTATAATGTATTAATAATTATTTTACCACAAAATAAGTAAGTTCGCAGTCGGATTCCGCACCGGGCGGAGCTCCATCCTAGATCATCTCATCTCATCCCATTATAGTGAATTAATAATAAATATCTCAATTTATCTCAAATCTCAATCTTATAATTTACCCCAAAACCTCCCCCAACATTGGTCCTTCGAGCAAACGGTGAATTGCGGGACCGGGACAAAAAGTGTGCAGAAAGTTTGTGCTGTGTTTGTGTGCGTGGTTCTGGTTTCCGTGATCACATCGCGACCTTGGTGCTTTGGGAAGGCACCACACATATCTTCACATCTCTACCCTAGTGTCTCGGGGGGACACTACACCTCAACCTCGGTGCTTTAAGAAGGCACCACACATCTATATATCTCAACCCTGGTGCCCTGGAAAGGCATCACACCTCTACACATCGACGGAATAATTCACATCTCGGCGCGGCGTAAGCGTAACTTGAAGCTAACCAAGTAAGGTTTCTTATTTTATCTCAATTTTCAAACATGTCGATGGAGGATATTTTAGCTACCCAAGAGCAATTAATAGATGCATTGGATAAGCTACACATAAGCTTTAAAAAGGATGGAGCGGAGCGAAAGACTCCCGATTATATACGACGAAGACTAGAAACGCTAGAACAATATTTTGTAGACTTCCACAACAACCATATGACACTTCTATCTTTCAATGATCACTCTCATAAGTATTTTGCATTCAATAGATATGATCAAATTAAGAAAAAATACAATAACATAAAGACAGCCTTGCAAAATTATAAATCTTTAGAAAACCCTGAATTACCACCTCCAACCTTTCAAACTCCGTCAACCTCTCATGAATATCAAGAAAAACCTCACAACAATATCTCTAATATGAATAAAACGGAAGAGCTTATGAAAAAACAAACAACGAATTTTAAGGCTTTTCTGTGAACTATTTCAAACATAAATCTTAATCTTATGTCGGAAAAGTGGGAATTTGAGGATATCCTAAAGTCCTTGCAAATCCGCTGGTCGGCAATTGATACCTTGCATTGGGAATTAGAAAATGAATTGAGCGGAACGAACGCAGAATATGAAGAACAATTCACTAATTATGAAAAACATTACTACTTATAAGTTAAAAACAGATATTAATAAAAAGTTTGGAAAATCCAAAAGTGCACGACTCATAATGCTCATTTAATTATGAAATATAAAAAAAAAAAAAAAAAAAATATATATATAGAGTCTTGTAGTTTTCGTTTTTTATTAATTGCAATTAAACGACACTGAATTAATTAATCATTCGCATTCAGTGACCTACAATCGTCGATTAGAATATTTAAAAAAAAAATTTAACTCAAATGATGGATTTTTTCACAAGTTATAGTGTTTTCAGGTTTCACACATGACGGACAGGAAAATTTTTTGACCTATTTCGGTGTTTTTTTCCAATTCTATTGAAGTAAATCAATTTTTAAAAAGTATGGGATTAATCTCCATTAAATTATCTCGACAACTATTGTCTTGCAAACTTCTCAACTAGTGCAAAATATCTTGATTCCGTGAACTAACAAGGCTATAATAATAAGAATAGCTGCAAAAATGAGGCGAAAAAAATTTTTCGATCGTAAAGCACTCTCTGATGCTTCGCATCGTCGTGCAAAAAGATGTATTCTCTATCTCATATAGAGAAATCAACCCCAAAAGTAGAGCTGCCTACATTCGAAGGAAATTACATGCAATGGGTTTCGTTTAAAGATCTATTTACGGAAACTATCCACAATAATCCGTCACTTTCTAATGCACAAAAGTTACAGTTTCTCAAGAGTAAAGTTAAGGGCGAGCCTGAAAAAATGATCCAACATCTCCAAATCAGCTCTGATAATTATCTCATATCTTGGAATATCCTCAGTCATCGTTACGATAACAAGCGATTAATCTTTACATCTCACCTTAATAACCTCTTAAATATCCCTAACCTTCAATATCAGTCATATCAACATATTAAACGGATTCACGATGTTACATATGAGAGCATTAATTCAATTGAAAACCTTGGCATTAACGTATCATCTTGGGACCCTTTTCTTGTTTGTATATTATCTCAGAAGTTAGATCCAGAGACATACAATGATTATATGTAGAGAATCCAATCCCGCATCAAAATCGCGATCCCGCAAGCCTGCGGGATTAAGATCATCAATCCCGCGGATACCGCGGGATTTGCGGGATTGATTTTAATTATTATTATTTTTGTTTCATGTAATTTAAAGAAAGAAAATACACACAAATATTTTTAATTATTCTTATCAACATGAAGCAAAGTTATCACTTATATTATAAATTAAATATAATGATGTTTAAGACAATACAATATTCACAATATTTCACGTTTCATATTTAGATTTTTATTTGAAATAGAACATACCTATTCATTGGTTTTAGAGGCATTTAAAGTCAGCTTATTTTTTTTGTTGAAAATACTTTCGAAGAAATGATAAAGTATCTAACGTTTCATCTTTTAGATTTGATCTTATCTTGTTGCATAAATAGCCAGCGGCGGAAAAAGCACGCGCGGCTTCCACACTTGTAGGCGGAATTGACTTTACATAAGTATAAACAGCTTCCAAATACTTCCCCCTATTCCCTCCACATTCAAAAAGTGTCAATATCAAATCAGTTGAATTATCTCGAGTGGGTACACGCACAGCAGCTCTAGACTCTGCCACCCATTCAGTACGCGCAAAGTTAAATCCCCGTGCGCCGTAGGGGAATCCCCAGTCATAGAGTACTGGAACTGACATTGATTACGTTCCGTTCCGTCCGATAATAGTTCCGATCATCGTCTGAGCCTATTTTTCTTACTTTTTTTCAATCCCGCGAACGTGCGGGATCCCGCATGAGTAATCCCGCATTTTTGATCCCGCAAAAAAGGTGCGGGATCCCGCATTAGCGGGATCCCGCGTTTGCGGGATTGGATTCCCTAATTATATGCAATCCTTAAAGTCGCCAAGAGAAATTCCTGTATTGCAAGAATTTTTACAGTATTTAGAAACTAAGTTTATGACGCTAGAGACCTCACGAAAAAAGCACGAAAGCTACACAACAAAAGCATTAATTAATCAACCATCCAATCAGCATACTCATTTAAGAAACTATAATAATCAATCATCCTTTTCTAAAAATAATAATTATAAATTTAAACAGAGTTTTAATAATCCTTGTTCTACAAATCATGCTATTTCGCAACGAACGTATTCCAGTAATATAACAAATGTAAAACGCAAGCGGTGTCCGATGTGTAATTCTAGCGAACATCGCCTATAAACATGTCCGACGTTATTACAAATGCATCCTTATGAGCGAAGAAAAACGGTTGAAAACATGAAACTTGGCCTCAACTGCCTACATTACCACGAAGGAATGAAATGCATTTCACAGATATTGTGTAAGCAATGTAATAAAAATCATAATACCCTTTTACATGAATGTTTCACGTCACAAAATATGACACCGGAAGCCTCACGTTCAAGGTTACACGGGGCTCATTCGAAACCTTTACGCCAGCAACAAGAAAATATGAACACATTAGTATCCCTTCCATGTGACCCCAGCGAAATACCTATTACTAGCTACTGCAATTATCAAGGTTCAAGCAGCAGATGGATCTCACCGTAACATGAGAGCGCTTCTAGATCAGGGCTCACAGACAGATCTCAACTTTTAAAAATACCCCATAAAAAATGAATATATCAATGTAATCTTATTTGAAACAGCGACGTCCTGCAGTTATGGGAAATGAAGGATGTCCATTGTCCATGTACCTTACTCTAAATCTTACTTTAAATCTATCTCAGGAAGATCAAATTTGTATCGATTTTTATCTAATCTAATCTAAATGTATCGCCTAATTTATGTAATCAGAAAACAAATAAATTAAACAACCTCAATTAGCACGCGAGTATAAGCTATTCATATCGGAATACAAAGAACTCAGACATATGATACCCTGGGTGTCGCACGCCGACTTAAGGCCCAGTGGCCACCTACCGCGCACCTTACGCGCAGAGTCATCAACTACAGCCTTGCGAGTTGCGAGTTATGTTCGACGCATAGGTAGCCTCGAAAACTTTAAATGGATTTATAGTAAATAGACACTAAATTGTAATATCACCTTGTTAGTTTTAAGTTCATCTTTCATCAAGTTACTAACCCTCATCTTTTCCTCCCCCGGGAACATGTACGATTAAGTACCTAATCGTACCGACAATACATGTTCCCGGAATACTATCCGTCGATTTTGCACCTTTCATTATAATGTATTAATTATTATTTTACCACACAATAAGTTAGTTCGCAGTCGGATTCCGCACCGGGCGGAGCTCCATCCTAGATCATCTCATCTCATCCCATTATAGTGAATTAATAATAAATATCTCAATTTATCTCAAATCTCAATCTTATAATTTACCCCAAAACCTCCCCCAACAATTTTAAAACAATAAAGTGTCCTTTATCTGGTCACTCACTTTCACTTCTTTATTTAAAATACAAATTGATAAAAAAACAAAATTAATACTTAAAACGTCAGTACTTTGGCATGTCACAATTCCGAAAACCAACAATCAAGTGACTATCTTATAAACATTATCATTGATTTAAGAAAACTTACTAATTCAGGACAATCTTTGATGTACATAGTATTATATACTATAACGTTCATAACGCAATGTTTAACATTTTATTTAAAAAATAAAAATAAACTTTGTCATCGTTTTTATTGGTCAGTCCGTTGTGTGTTTTTTAAATTTGAAATTCTCGCTAAATATCACCAAGTCGAGGTCAAATCCCTGTCTAAGTATTAATGTTGGTAATGAAGTTACTTGCGCACCGCATATTTTGACGGCCGTCATAACTGTACCAGCGCTTGGGTTGTGTTTGTCCTCTAAACTCGTGCTGCGCCAGTCAAAATTTCAGTCCTATGGTGAGTCGTTGTTTTATTGTTAATCTGATTTTTATTTTCATTCATACATGGTTAACTATGATTTGTAAAAATATAGTTTGTTGATATTAGAAATTAGGCAAAAAAACACAATTTGTGATTATAACCTCATATTAAGTCCCTTTTCATCAATCCGCTGGCATCAGTCCTTTGTCAGATATCGCGCCAGAGGACTGACGCGACCCCATAGTACTGATGATTCTATCGTTTTTGAGAACTTTTATCTTGATTGCTATTGGTATAAGCATTTCTATTTTATATTTCAGTTAAAAACATCATGCGCCACGCTAAAAGAAACTGAATTTGACTAGGGAAGAAACATTTAAAAAAGAGTAGCAAAGAAAAGAGCTATTGAAACAAACTAATAATAATTTTATTAAAAAGAACTTATTTTATTTTAATTATTGATTTTGATGCTTTCAGGGCATAGCTTTTTATATTTATTAGATAAATACGTAAACGTATAATACTATGAAGTAAAATTACCTCAAAATAACATAAAAGTTAATTAATATAATAACATTATAAAAATGTCAAAAGGCTCTTATGAAAACTCAGATGAGACTTTCATTCGAGCCTTTGGTTTTAATTTTATGATAATTAGTACTTTTAACATAAATATTGTTAGATTTTTAGGGCTCCGAACCTCAAAAGGAAAAAACAGAACCCTTATAGGATCACTTTGTTGTCCGTTTGTCTGTTAAGACGTTTTTTTTAAACGCGTGGAGGTATCAATCTGAAATTTATATTGGATACTCAAGATTAAGAACCCTTGGGGCTGTAAAAAAATCAAACTTATAACGCAACGCAATCAAAAGATACCTACATCCGTTAATACTGCAAATTTCCGCAAAATTCAATATTCGCAAGGGAATAAAAAACACAGGATGCTTGCCGTGTATACAGTCTTAAAATTTGGTAAAAAGCAACGTCTTATAACACAGATAAAGGAAAAATTGCTAAAAGTGTAAATTTTAAGTTACAAACATAATAAAAAATAGGTTTGTTAGGAGTCCAACTCGCACTTGGCCGTTTTTTGTTTCTATTGTTTGTGAATTACTTGAAATATTAAGTAAAACTAAGTCAAAGTAGTAAAAGTTAAGTAAGAGAGTAAGAATATTCACGTTGCGTTAAATGTCAGAAGGCTGTTTTGAAAATTGAGACATTGTTTTTTCCCAGTATCACATATTATTAATTATCATTTTTAAACGTAACATAAGTGATTTCAATACTTAAAAGACATGTGCCATTATTAAAACTGAGAGATTTGTAGTAATTTTCAATGAATTTCTTTAAGAATATTACAAAATAATAGCTACCTCAATAACCATGAAAATGACACCCATGACGAAAAGATGTAAAATTTTCGTCGGCGCCATTTTGAATTTTAGTTTTGACCTCATATTGCTACCCCAAAAACCATAAAAATGACACCCATGACGAAAAGATGTAAAATTTTCGTCGGCGCCATCTTGGATTTTAGTTTTGACCTCATATTGGTTAATAGCTACCGCAAAAACCATGAAAATGACACCCATCACGAAAAGATGTAAAATTTTCGTCGGCGCCATCTTGGATTTAAGTTTTGACCTCATATTGGTTAATAGCTACCTCAATACCCATGAAAATGAAACCCGTGACGAAAAGATGTAAAATTTTCGTCAGCGCCATTTTGAATTTTAGTTTTGACCTCATATTGGTTAATAGCTACCCCAAAAACCACTAAAATGACACACGTAACGAAAAGATGTAAAATTTTCTTCGGCGCCATCTTGGATTTTCATTTTGACCTCTAATTAGTTTAAAGTTACCACAAAAACCATGGAAATGACACCCATGACGAAAAGATGTAAAATTTTCGTCAGCGCCATCTTGGATTGTTTTTATGACCCCATATTGACTGATGCAGTATTATATTATATTTAATTAATTTTAGTTACCGCGGCCTTAGTTTACGGCCAATACGGCAAAGGCATAGTCACAGAACTTTAAAATTTGTTTTTACTGTTCTGTGGGCAATTGGGCACAGTCTTACAAATAAATTGTAACATAACTTTGCGATGGACGCTATTTTATTTTAGTCTAAAATAAAATACTAATAGTGATCCATTGAATAAAAAGTTCTAGAGTGCGTGAGTTAGTAACGTAAGATGTTTCTTCGGAAATATGTCAAGAGTCCCTAGGTAATAAACATACTAAAACCCCGGGACACTAGGAGGAGCCCCGGAGTGGGGGGTGGGGGGGAATGGGTCCATTTTTTCATTTTTCGCTTAAATCTCAAAAACGGTACATGTTAGAGAAAAACTTTCAAGGAAAAGTTGAAAGGCCATAAAATTATCTACAAGTTGTACCTAAATCATTTTTTGACGTGACAACGTCTTAAATTAGGTTGCGGCTGGGAGTCACTTATGAAAAAGTGTAACGCTCGGTAACGTTACGATGAGTCACCGAACGAGAGAGAGGCCCGCCGAATGCCTTGCGTCTCTCTCCCACTCAACTATGATCGAGAAAAAGACGTTGTCACGTAAAATCTTCGCCCGTAAAACCGACTTTACAGGCAACCATTTTTTCCTATATCCTACCGTTTCTGAGTTACACGCAGTAAAAAATGATTTTGGCTCAAACAATTTCCCCATACTACATACCCATGTTTATCACATTAATCGATCAAAAAATATTTCTTTCTTCCAAAAAACTCAAAACTGCAACTTGTGACCGGTACTGATAGATTGCTCTTAATTAGGTCTATAATTGGTAAAATAAAGACATTCCTCCATGGAAGCCTTTAGGAGGAATCGATTGTCAAAATATTATATTAGGGTACTTAGTTTGAGTTACTGAACTTGATCTTTTTATTTTTTTCTTCCAAAAAACTCAAAAGTGCAACTTGTGACCGGTACAGATAGATTGCTCATAATTAGGTATATCATTGATAAAAATACCAGATTCCACCACGGAGTCGTTTACGGGGAATTTAATTTTATTAGGGTAGTTAGTTAAAAAGTTCAAGTATCTTATCTATAACTTTTCCTTGAAAGTTTTTCTCTAACATGTACCGTTTTTGAGATTTAAGCGAAAAATGAAAAAATGGACCCATTCCCCCCCTCCCCCCACTCCGGGGCTCCTCCTAGTGTCCCGGGGTTTTAGTATGTTTATTACCTAAGGACTCTTGACATGTTTCCGAAGAAACATCTTACGTTACTAACTCACGCACTCTAGACCCCCCTTGGAGGGACTCATTCAATGGACTATAGTGTCCATTCAATGTTCTTGGATGCTCGGAATTTAGACCGAGCATCCAAAAACAAGTAACAACTTACATCCAAAGAACCGAACAACTAACAAGTAACAACCGAACAACCGAACAACCGAACAACC
>CAJQZM010037450.1:0-16389 GCA_907164665.1 Colias nastes | reverse complement strand
GGGCGGAGGGCGTCGCGCCGGGCGTCTCGCCGCCGCGCCCGCCCGCGCCCGGTGTCTCTTCCCAGGCGCCTCTCTAAATTAGTATCATTTTTTAAAGACAGTAATTGATGGGACCACATAATTCGTTTAGAAGAAAATCTGTGTTAGGAGGACCCGCTCTTCCTTAACTAAAGTAAAACATGAAAATCATTGCAATCAATCATGAGATGAGACACAAAAAATGATTTCCTACATCAGGTGAGAAAGAGAAGAAATCAACTGCTGCAGGTGTTGCCACGGCACAGTGATGATAGAATTTTTTCTAAACTTTGAAAACTTGTCATTTCCTACATTTTAATTTTTAATCATTGTTAGCTACTTGTTTTCAAAAGAAGTACATTTCCTATAGTGTTCTAATTTTTTAAATTACCTACTGAAAATTAAGAGACAGGAACAACAAACTGAAAATTAAGAACAGGACTGGAAACAGATAGTTGTGTAGATTTTTTCTAAGCTTCTCATTGATTGACTTGCCAATTATGATAGAACTAATTTGATGGACTAAATATGACTAGATGTTTCTATTATTCCTTTAAGAATCCCAATACAGTACATGAGTTTAGACTTTAGACTTTTGAAAGCAGATCTTCAAAGATGTACCTCATTTTCCCACGATGGAGTAGCTTGAGAACTTGGTGTAGCTGCAACTACAGGCTTCTTGACTGTTGGTGTTTCTTCTGAGCTTTGATCCCAGCGCCCTTTACGCTTAGCAGCTGGTTTAGCAGCTTCTCCATTTGATTGAGCGACTGGCTTTAAGGTGCCCTCACGTGCCCTCTCTAGAAGTTTCTTTCGTAACTAAAAAACCAAAGAATTTCTAAATTATTAAACCTTACATATAATGTAAATCACAAACGGTATATTTTTGAGTTTTTATTTTTCAATAAACGATTAGTCATTGTGGTATTTAATACTTGATGATTTTATAGTTTACAATAATATAAAAAATTCCCTGTGAATCTTTAATTTTCCCAAAAAGTTAAAGGAAATTTTTAATAATATATATATTATTAAAAATTTCCTTTAACTGAGAATCTATAGAAATTTATTAATATATTTATAACTCACTTCTGTTTCTTCTGCTCGAAGATACTGCTCTTTCATAATTTCTGTATAAGTTCTGGATCCAACATCTGGTGTTTTGCCACCTAATAAATTAAAAAATATTTTATTAAAATTGAGTAAGAAAAAAATAATAATAAAAAATGGTATTCTTCTTACCTTCAGCGAAAGGGTCAACTCTCTCAGGAGATATGATCATCCTACGCCTCTTCTGACGGTATTCATCTTCTCTATCTGCAATAGTAGGACGTCTCTTATCAGCAAATGGATCATAGTCCTTATCACTCTGAAAACAAGTTATGTTATTATAATTTCATTGGCAATAAATGCTTCAAAATAATTTAAACAATATGAGTAAGAATATACATTTTAATGATCCTGTTTTTCATATTTATTTTATTTACTCTTAAACTGTATACAAGGCATAAATAAGTGTTTAAAAAGGAGAAATCATGGCTACCTGTGCAATATCATTTAATAATGATGCGGGAGCAGTATAGCCCGGTCGTTTTTGGGTAACTGGTACATTCTCTACATCTTCATCCTCATTTTCATCATTGGCAGCAATTGAGGTCACATAACCATCATATCTGGATTTGCCACCTGGAGCTGAATTATCATATATATCACTGTCATAGTATGTCTCAGCTAGTGATACACCTTTGCCAGATCCATTTTCAGGCAATTCATTTTTCTTTGCTTGTATTTCACGTATCTGAGCCTCAATAGCTGTAAGAGATAAGGAAAAAAATCATATTTTATTCTACAAAACAGTAACTTAATAATGTTTGTTATATACCTATCGATTACTATTTTCAGCTAATAATATCTAAGCAACTAATATATTATTTTATTGAGGGCGTGATAATTATTGTGACTAAAATAACCTTATTATTCTCAATATATATTTATATCTTTCCGCAATTTGAAACATAGTTGTGTTACTTTAACTAATATCAGATAAGTTTATAATTAAATTTAAACATTCTTTATTTATTATTTGCAGATACAATAAAAAATTACATTAAAGATTTATACGAAAATGGCTGGCGGGTGGGGTTGGAAAGGCAATAATAAAAGGTTACCTTCGTGTGTTCTCGGTATTTTGTCCATTTTACCTTCATATATTCATACTCTAAGCTAAATTTCTCGATAATTGTGTTTCATATGCCTCTAATAATGTAATTCAATCTTTGATATCCATAAAAATTAAAAATACACAAATTGACAATGCATACGCAACAAACCAAGCGGACTACCATAGAATATAGATGATAGATCATAGAATATAGATGAATGATGATAGACACGCCATAGACTGTCGACACCACAGACCACAATAGAATTTCTATTATGGTGCGTACAGAAGGGCCCAAGTCCCAACGAACGCCCAACGTTGGATATAATATTTTATCGTTCACTAGCGTTGGCTGCCGCACGCTCGTTGGAGTTCTTTAATACGTCCAAATACATTTAGTGCTTGAACGAACGTTCGTTGGCACTTTATTCCGGTTCTTATCTCTTTCATTTGCAATTTAATCATGAACCACGATGACAGTTCTATATTATTCTGTATGTATAATGTAATAGATACGAGTTCAATAATCCAAGTAATCAAATTGGACGTCTACACGCTACGCTCTCTTCCTTCAACTGACTAACTGAGCGTTCGTTCGTTGGCCTTTGGTGAGCGTCCAAAAAGAGTTCGATCAAATAGCTTGATTCCTTTGATGTTACCGCCACGCTAATCCATTTATTGGCGTTCGTTTGGCCGGTCTGTACGCAGCATTACTATTCATATATTTTTTTGTTCACCAACAGGGTCTATTTGCCATGTAACAAATTTATATTTTTAGATTTATTTTTAACATTAAATAGCTTGTTTTAATAATGTTTTCACAAATATTAATATCATTATCTAGTGTTAAGAAAAACTTCATAATATGATATTGTCATGTAACTCAGCCCCAAGAACTACGTTTTATTTTTATGACTTGTTGTCTTGTTTTTTTTTTTTTTTTTTTTTTTTTAATGGCAAGAAGATATGACTATTTGCCAGTGTCAAGTAAAAGGTAGGGAATCCATACACGGGAAAATAGGATAGGACCACGATAGGACGATCTATGCAAGGTGATCAGAAGAGTTAGGAAAAAACAATACAAATTACATTATATTATTACATATTATTTACATAAACTAAATAGATTAAATGGAAATTAATAAACCTTACAATTTGACGTTATTCTTAAATATAAAACTAGATATATTAATAAAATATTTTTTAGGATACATTAACAGATATGATATACGAGTAGGAAGAGGAACATTTGAGGAAATTAATGAATTATAAAAGGAAGAATGATCGTATAAAGAGCAAGAGAAAAATATATGGTCTATATTTCCCTCATCCTCTCCACACTCGCAAACTTCACTATTTAATACGCCAATTCTGGCTAGATGGCTAGGAATACACATATGTCCAATTCTCATGCGACTTATTGAAGATATAACTAATTTATTTGCTTCAACACCAACAAACCAAGGCTTTATTGGTATTGTTGGTTGAATTCTAAAATAATTCCTTCCCTTACACTGCCCAGTGTCTGCCCAGACCGTATTCCACGCTTCAAAGAGATATCGCTTCGGTAATGTCATAAGATCGTGAGGGTAGTTAATGTATGGATACATATCTCCACATTGCACCGCATCCTTTGCCAAGCTGTCTGCCCTATCATTTCCTTGGATTCCACAATGACTTGGAATCCAGGCAAAAGTCACCGAGTATCCCAGGTTAATACATTCAGCTAACTTATTTCTAATTTCAAAAATAACAGGGTAAAATGGTTTGTTATAAAAAGAATATTTATCTAAGCATTGCAGAGAACTCATTGAATCAGTAAAAATTACAGATTTACGTAGCTTCATTAATATTATATATTCTATTGCTTTTAGTAGTCCAAAGCATTCCCCAGTGAAGACTGAAGACTCCGGCGGTAACTTGATCTTTTGTGTGATCTTAAATTGAACGTGTAATATACCAACTCCAACACAACTATCAGTCGAGGTTTTAGATGCATCCGTAAAAATATGATGCCAGTTGCTCCACTCCCTATCGACATTAAACCTAAAGTTTGCATTTGAATCCATATCATTCTTATTGATGCCTATATTGTACCGTATAATAGGTTTGATCAAAAGGCACTTGAAGTTATATGCATACAGCGGTAAAACTGGGGACTGAAAAATACTAGTTGACATTGAAATGAGTTTTCGGTAACTTATAATTAAACAAGGTAATGATTTATTTTTCCAGAAAGAAGATGTACGTATCCGATCGTTTAAAATTTTCAACTTGTTTACTAATGGATGGTTGGTGAATTGTATTATACGAAATAAAAATCTATCAGATAAATATTGCCTTCTGATCTTCAGTGGGGGATCTCCACATTCAACCTGAAGGGCATTAATAGGGCTCGATTTCATTGCACCTAACACGATGCGCAGAGCTTTAGCTTGGATTTGATCTAATTTCTTAAGTGCCGTTACGTTACCGCTTTCTAACAAAAACGTTCCATAATCTAGAATACTGCGAATCAAAGCATTATACACCAATTTCATGCAAAAAGGGTGGGCACCCCACCAAACTCCGGAAAGACACCTCAACAAATTAAGTATACTTTCACATTTTGAGCATATGTACTCAACGTGAAAGGTACCAGACATTTTGCTATCTAAGACCACGCCTAAAAATTTTGTATGATTTTGGAGTGGGATCCGTTTCCCATTAAAACTAATATCAACCCTAGGAACTATTCGCGATCTCGTAAAAGTCAGAGCGACGCTTTTGTCAACAGAAACATCCAATCCATTTTTATCTAGCCAGCCCTTAAGCTCGATGAGACCTTTATTTAAAAAAATACAAGCTGAATCTAAACTAGAATCAATAGTGTATAATACAAGATCATCAGCATACTGAAGGGTATTAATTCTATTATTAAACGAATCAGCTAAATCATGTGTATAAATATTATATAATAGAGGACTTAAGACCGACCCTTGAGGAAGACCCTTACTCATGGTACGCTGAAAATGGACTGATTCATCAATATTCAAAACAATATATCTCTCTTCTAATAAACATATGATTAAATTAATCAAAACGTCAGGAATTCCAAGTCTGAAAAGTTTCTGCTGTAGGATTGTGATAACCACATTGTCATATGCTGAGCGAATATCAACAAACGCAGCAACAACATGTTGATTATCCGAAAAAGCAATATTAATATCAGAAGTCAGTATGGAGATGTTATCAATGGCGCTTTTCGCCTTACGAAATCCGTACTGGCTATTTGATAAAAAATTATTGTGTTCCAAATACCGACTGGAGTCGATTTTTGATTAAATGCTCTGAAATTTTGCAAAGGACAGATGATAAAGCCACTGGTCTATATGATGATACGTCACTTGAAGATTTATTGGGCTTTAAAATAGGAATAATTTCTTGTAATTTCCAGGATCGCGGAATGTTCCCAGAAATCATAATTAAATTTATGAGGTCCAGATAATATTTTAGACCAGTTTCTGATAGGTGAGATAAAAAGGAATATGGAATCCCGTCCATACCCGGCGCAGAATCTTTAACACATGAAAGAACTCCTTTAAGTTCCTCTAAAACAAACGGAGATACTATTAAAGAGCTATAATCGTGGTCTGTAGTGGAGATAACAGGTAATGATTTCCCAATGTACTCTGGCGCTGTAGATGGAGCTAAATTATCCATAAATTTGTGAGCTAATTCCTCAGAAATGACGGATGTTTGTTCCCTGAAAGCAGATCGGAAACGCCTGATGTTTTTCCACACTTCACTTGAACAAGTATCTGGTGATAATGACGAACAAAAAGATTTCCAACCTTCTTGTTTTTTCTTTTTAAGAAGTGATCGGGTAAAGTTAATATTTTGAGAGAGGTTTTCAAAATTAACATCAGACATGTCATTTTCATATATTCTTTCCATACGCTTCCTTTCTTTAACTGCATCACTACATTCTTTATCCCACCACGGTGGGGTAGGAACTTTAAAACTTTTAGCAGATTTATGCCGGAAAGTTTCATCAGCAGCTTCAATCAATATTTTCGTTAAATATTCAGAACAAATCTCTTCATTACCTGCCTGACTTTCAGGTAGATCTTTAATACGTAGATCAACCTTTTCTTTAAATTTATCCCAATTAGCATTGTTCAATAAATATTTCAACCGTGGCTTTCTTGTTGTGTTATTAGTATTTCCTATGGGAACTGACATTAATAGCGGGAAGTGATCACTGCCGAATGAAGATGATAAGGGACGCCATGATATGGATGATGCTAAACCTGGCGAACAAAGAGAAAGATCTACCACACTCAGATTTTCATTCGCTCGCGTACGTCGCGTTGGTTCACCTGTGTTAAGTATACATAAATTATGCATGTCCATAATATCTAAAAGTTGCTCACCACTACTAGTAGTAATACTACTTCCCCAATATTGGTGATGGGAATTGAAATCACCAAGCAACAACAAAGGTGTAGGAATTGATCTTATTAAATTTTGTAAATAATTAAACGTTGATGCTGAATTATACGATATAATATATATTGAAATGATTGAAATATTATTTTTTAAGCTAATGCCAACACTATTTACATATTTATTATTGTGCGCTGGTAATATTAGACGTTTAAATTGAATTGACTTTTTAATAAGTATGGCAGCACCACCATACCCATCAATTCTGTCATCACGAATACAAACATAGCCTGGAATGCGAAAAAAGAGATTTGGTTTTAGCCAAGTCTCATTTAGAGCGATTAAAAAAGGATTATGCTTATTTATTAAGTGAATTAGGTCTGACTTTTTAGGTATTACGCTTCTGCAGTTCCACTGTATTATTTTGGAATCCATGATTACTACTTAAACTATCAATTAATTTATATAAAGTGGCAACGTTGGACGGTTTTAAGGTGTTATTCTTTAATAATGTGTTGATTAGGGAAGTAATTATGTCCATTATCTGGGAAGTTTCAGTTTCATTAGGGGCTACTTGATAACCACATCCATTTTCAGGCGTAGGTATCTGAGCTTCCCTAATAATCGTATTGTGAGCTATTTTGTCAAAACCCTTGTTCATCTTCGGAGGCGATTTTGGTTTCAAAAAATAAGTTTTTTTGTAAGAAGTATTTGTAGTGTTTACATTTAATCTGTTTGGGGATGAATAAGCCGGTGAAGATATTAATACATCCCCATACGACTTTGATATTTGTGGGAAAAGTTTACTTGCCTCACCATATGAAATGTTTTTTTGAGCCATACTAATTTTAATGTCTTTTTGGCGTTTAAACTCTGGACAGATTTTGTTGATTGCATAATGGAACCCTGAACACAGCAAACATGATGCACAATCTTCTTCTACTGTACAAGTGTCACCGGAATGGTCTTGGCCACACTTGTAACACCTGGGTTTAGATCGGCATATATTTTTAGTATGACCATACCGACAGCATTGATAGCATTGGATGGTAGGGAAAATATATAGGTTAACCGGTAGGGAGTTATAACACACATATACACGTTCGGGTAGAACTTGGCCATCAAATGTCAAAACAACTGATTGTGTTGGCTTCCAAGATATAGTACTGTTAACATTTACTTTGTAATTTATTCTCCTGACTTTAATAATTTTACCGCAGCCTACTGGGGTGGACACATTTTCTTTTATTTCTTCAGGTGACCATTCAGTTGGTATTCCCTTAACAATACCAATTCTAGTAATATTAAACAATGGAATTTTTGCATTAAGGTTGTATGAGCTTAAATTTTTATTTTTGATAAAATCATTTGCATCCTGTGCTGTAGAAAATGCAACTATGCAACGGTTTCTGCCTATTTTTTTTATACTTCCAGACACAATATTCTTAATATTATTGTTTTTTAAAAACCTTCCGAAAGTTATGGGGTGCAATGTGGAGCCATCCCCGGGTGATGATTCAGTTCGCTGAACATGAACAATGTAAGGATAAGAATCTGTACCTACATATTCACATCGACTATCTTGCATGGAACTAGTATCAAGTATTTTAGGTTGAATATTAGATTCATTTTGCCTATTATCAACATAAGTATTTTCTGTTAACATTTGCTCGTTTAATTCATTATTTTCTTTCCTTCTAAGACGCCTTTTTTTTGGAGTATTCTCCAGAATTAAATTTTTATCTACACATGTATTAGTGATAGTAACATAACTGGCTACCTCAGGACCGGGGGTACCCAGCCCTGGGGGATTAGGATCCGGCAGATCGTTCATCTACCGAATTTTACCCTATGAATTTTTGGTTTTTACATACTATACATAAAATATAAAAAAAACTTACCTATACGAACACTAACTATACAAAATTTATTAAATATATACAATTCTACAATTATAAACTATATATACAAAACCAAACTCCACTGATCATATACTAAATTAATAATTTTAAGCTCAATTAATTAAAATTACACCCGCTTCGTTCGAAGGTTCCCGCGCTTTTTCTGTTGTCTTGTTGTCACAGATCTAGTCTTGTTGTTTATGTTGTTTATGGTAGACTAGAGTCTATACTCTATTCAAATTTCTATTCTTTATGTTCTCTCTGATCGCGGCTGCGCTAGGTACGTCTGTGTTTAGATTAGCAAATATTTCAGATTTTTTTATTCAATATCAATATTTTATTATAATTTTGTCTTCAGGAAGAAGAATATCTGATCCTGGCGTGTCAAGGATAAACGTTCTGGTTGATTAGCTACAGTACATACGGTAAATATTGATACATTTCATACACACAAGTTCCACGTCAAATGTGTTGGAGGTGACACGTATTATCACGATTTGGATTGCCGATCCTGTATGAATTTATTTTAACTAAAAATACTCATGATTTATGTATATAAACATTAAAAAGGTATGATTGATGGTCATGTGTCTTTTATGTTTAAATCTTTGTTTCTATAATTCACAATAAATTATAATACCTATTAATATACATTAATTAATTCCATTATCCATGTTTGAGGCAAACGTTTCCTTAAAATTAGTATGTATTTCACAATAAAAGGAATGCCAAACTAAATAAAAACTTATGAATAACAACTCTTTTACACCTTCCACATTTAATGTTAAAAAATTTTAATAACAGGGCTATGTTGGTACATGTGTTACATTTTAACTGGTGTTCCTTACATTCTAAAGCCATTAAGTATCGTTTCAATTTCGTTCTAATAAGATTAAAGATTTATTTTTATGTCACATTAATATTAAACTTTAGATTATGATATCACAAGATTTTGCATGCAATTTATCTAAAAAAATTAGAGGTGCATAAGAGTACATTTTTTATTTAAAAAACTGTTTGATACATACTTAAATATTTTTCTATCATTAACAAGAAAATTCATTTATTTCCTCCCATAATCAATACTGAATGGATCACAAAATATAAACATAAGTTTTACATTCTTAGCTTAGTTCATAATTTCATGTAAACTTATTATAAAATAAATCTATGTGGATTATATTGGAACCTGATTGAGTTTAGTAATTGACGATGGAAGTGTTGTTAATGTTATTTATTTAGAATTTGTATTTGCTCATAATTATTATAGTTTTATTAAAGAAAAATACTTTAATTTTGGATGTAGTATTTTCTTTTAAATACTCTTATGGCCTATTCAAATCTGAGAGTTATCTGCTACCGCCATGGGTATCAGTACACATCGGGATACCGATACCTACAGCGATAGCAGATACCACTCCGGTTTGAACAGGCCTTTAATCAGTTATGAATGTCAAAATAACTACTCTTAATCTGAATACATAAATCTCAATTCTCAAGGCAAATTGGGAGTGCACTGTTTACATGCAGGTTTGTCATGCACATCACACTATCCAAATGAAATTGCACTATAAAAAAAATTTGGTGTACTTAAAATTTACATGATTACCAAAACGATTAGCATTTTAAATTGAACACTGTCATAAAATAATACTTAAAATATAAATTTTTGTTTCAAACATACTCTTCCATTGTGTAAAAGTTGTGAATAAGTCACCCTCATATAGAAAATATTATGTACCTAGTTAATAAGTCCTTAAAGATATTGTTATCTTAATTCTTAATAGAAGGTGAATTTTTTTAATTCGCCTACTTGTATTTGTCATGACCTTCAATAGTATTAACAAATAAAGTTTCAATGTAAATTAATGAAACACTGAAAGAAATAATAACTAGGTATAAAATCATTTATGCAACACCTGTTTAAACAAGTTACAGGCTTTTTCAAATGTATAATTAAATTTACATTTTAATTGAAATTGCCTTTTAGTACTGTAACGACTTGGCGCGGACAAGGACTGCTGGAGGGGACGAAAATGATGCATCAGCAATCCATGATGGTTGGAGATATGATACCCGTACACTCTGAAATACCTGTGCATAATAATGATGACATGAACAATGTGGCGTTTGAAAACAACAGTTCCTACGCCTATGATGATCTTTTCCCTGCCTTGCCTCACTCACAGCCACCTGTACAACGCAACATTCAACAAGTTTCCAATAAACTGCGTGTTGGCTCTTCTCTGCACACTCAGGTATGAAATATTATATTATATTAAATTTATTATATGTTATAGTTATATTAGCGAACAGAGCTTATGATCTTATTTCATTATTAGGTGTTCCATGTACCTTATGAAGAAAGAAAATTGGATAATGCCAATACTTTCGGAGAAGGCGAATCTTTAAGGACCTGTCAAGCCATCACCAAAGATACTGGAGCTCATATTGAGATATCTACTAGCAAGGATGGAAGCCTTACATTCTTAATTACTGGAAAACACAGTGCTGTACTTGATGCAAGACGTCTTATTTTAACTCATTTTCAACAACAGGTAATTTTTTTACATGACGTCATATTTTGGTACTCAAAAGAAATATCTGAATAACACAATCCAACTTTACAGGCAAGCAAGCAAATCAATATTCCAAAAGAGCATTACCGCTGGATCTTAGGAAAACAAGGGCAAAAAATGAAGGATTTAGAAAAATCGACTGCTACTAAAATTAGTGTACCTAGCATTGCGGACAACAGTGAGATTATCACAATCACTGGTACTAAGGAAGGGATTGAAAAGGCCGAACATGAGATAAGAGTTCTCTCTGAAGAACAGGTAATTTTTAATAAAAAAAAGTATATGAAGCTATCATGAAGTTAATAATATATATAATAGGGATATGTTGTTCTTGAATTAATAACCTAATTTTCAAGCCGATTATCATCTTCGAATTCTAACGGAAAATTTGTGTATTGCCTATATGTATAAAATGTCTTAAACGACGGGAATTTATTTGTACACCTAATAAAGCCTAATAATAAATGAAAAAATGGAAAATGAAATATAAAATCAATGATAATAAATTAAAAATTTATTTTTAGTCGCGGAAAGCATTGGAACGTGTTACCGTGCCGAAGATCTACCATCCATTCATCCATGGGCCACATGGGACACGTGCGCAGCAAATTACCGAAGAAACGGGAGCGCGTATTCACATCCCGCCCGCGTCCACGCAGAGCGACGAAATCGTTATCGCAGGGGAGAAGAATGGCGTACTGGCCGCTAAAGCACAAGTTGAGCAGATTTATGAAGAGATGGTAATATTTCCTTTTATAAACACATATTACTATATAAAATGTATTTTTATTATTACAGAGACTTGTCTGATGATGAATTACTTACTATTAATCTTGATTACTTTCTATTTTAGTCTAAGAAATGCTCCACTGTACGAGTGGAAGTTCCAAAATCGCAACATAAGTATGTGGTTGGTGCCCGCGGATTAACCATTCAGGAAATATTGAAAGAAACTGGTGTATCTGTAGAAATGCCACCTCCTGATTCTCCTACAGGAACAATTACCCTCCATGGACCACATAATAAGATTGGATTAGGTAAATTAATTTTATTCATTGTTTCTTTTAATTTAATATTGCAATATATGAAAAAGAAGATTTATTAAATAAAGGATTTGAATATTTTAGACATAGTGTAATTTATTTTAACACTATCCTTTAATATTGTAAGATGACATTATTTCGATAATTGTTTTTTAGCGCTGTCTAAGGTTTGTGAAAAGGCCAATTCTGTAAAAACCGCAACCGTAGATGCACCAACTTGGATTCACAAGTACATTATTGGCAAAAATGGCTCTAACATTAAGAAGATTACCCAAGATTTCTCAAAGGTAAAAACCAGCTGATGACCGACTTGTTTCTTTTGTATGAAGTGTGATCGTACTAAATTTATTTTAATAAATTAATTGTTCATTAGGTGCATGTTGATATAACACATTCAGAGGACAAAGTTAAAATTGATGGACCCCCAGAAGAAGTGGAACGTGCCCAAGTGGAATTGGATGAGTTTGTCAAAAATTTACTTGCAACACTTACTTATGTAGAGTTGTCCGTTGATCCTAAGTTCTTTAAGCATATTATTGGCAAGAGTGGATCAAACAGTAAGTTGAGAATTTTGGTTGAAATATGTATATTCCCTATATTGTATGGTTTCTAATCATATGTTTACTTTTAGTTAACAGACTGAAGGAAGAGACTGGTGTAGTTATTAATATTATTGAAAATGAAGGAACCAATGTGATTCGCATAGAAGGTAGCCACCAAGGAGTAGCTGATGCAGAAAGGGAATTAAGAGATATGGTAATGAAATTGGAAAACGAAAGGACAAAAGAGGTCTATGTTGATCATAGGTACATTAAATCCTTGATTGGGGTGAAAGGTGAAAAGATAAGAGAAATTCGCGAAAAATTTGAACGAGTACTTATATCACTCCCAGACCAGGGACAGAAGAGGAGTCCTATTAAATTAAGAGGACCACAGGAAGATATTGAAAAATGTGAGAAATTCTTACACAAATTAATGAAAGAAATTGCAGAATCTTCATATGTACAAGAAGTGCCTATTTTCAAGCAGTTCCATAAGTTTATCATTGGAAAGGGTGGTGCAAATCTAAGAAAAATTCGGGATGAAACCCAGACTGTTATTGATCTGCCTGCTGAGGGTGATGATAGTGATGTAATTACTGTTCGAGGTAAACGGGAGAATGTCGAAGATGCTGTGAAGAGGATACAACAAATTCACAATGAAAAAGCCAATATTGTAACTGAAGAAGTAACTATTGCCCCTAAATACTACAATTCCTTAATTGGTGCTGGTGGAAAACTTATCCATTCCATTATGGAGGAATGTGGCGGCGTACTTATTAAATTCCCTCCAGCTGATAGCGATAGTGACAAAGTAATAATCAGGGGCCCTATTGAAGATGTTGAAAAAGCTAAACAACAACTATTAGCACATGCTTCACAACGAGAACTAACTTCGCACACGGCCACTGTACGAGCGAAGCCCGAACACCATAAATTCCTTATTGGAAAGAATGGTGCTAACATCAAAAAAATTCGAGAGCAAACTGGCGCCCGAATCGTTTTCCCCACAGAAAAAGATGAAGATAAGGAAGCCATTTTCATAATTGGTAAGTACTTGTACATTTATTAAGTTTGGTAACCAAATTTGTTACTATAACAATAATTGTTACCCCAATATATTTTGTACTTTGATAAAATTACAATAATGACTTCATACCTAGTATATATATTAATTGATAACTTTTAGTCTCATGTTGCTATCTACTCACTATCACAATCCATTGATTTTTAAATAAACGTAAAAAAGGTTATCACTATATCTTGCACTTGTACAAAATGTTGTCGTAATCATATTGTATTTGAATATATTGTTAAAAATGGTGTATTGTATTTTTTAGATATGTACAATATCATTAAAATACAACGTCACTGAGTATTGTTAGTTCTTTGTGCCCTATATTATGATTTGAGATTATACAATAAAATATTTGACTAGGTCGCGAAGATCAAGTGGAGGCAGCGCGCAAACAGTTGGAAACAGCAGTTTTAGACATTAGCAATGTGTCGGAAGGCGAAATGTCTGTGGAGCCGCGCCACCACCGGCACTTCGTGGCGCGACGCGGGGAAGTGCTGCGTCGCATCGCCGACGAGTGCGGAGGAGTGCAGATATCCTTCCCTCGCCAGGGAGTGGCCAGCGACCGGGTTGTACTCAAGGGCCCTAAGGAATGTATTGAAGCGGCCAAGATCCGAATCAACGAAATTATTGAAGATTTGGAAGCAAAAGTTTGTATTCTTATAAAAGTAACTTTTAAACTCTGTTAAACTTACATTTTGTTAGAAGCAAATAGAAAAAAAAATATATTAAATACTCATGAAGTTATCTTCTCTATCAATAAATATTATATGACACCAAAGAAAGACTCATTGATCTGATTGAAAAACAAACATTTTCATTTTGACAGGTTACGATTGAGTGCATTATACCACAAAAACATCACAGAACAGTAATGGGCGCGTCTGGTGCTAAAGTAAAAGACATAACTGCGGAATTTGATGTGCAAATTAAGTTCCCAGACCGAGACCCAACTAGGGGTGCTGACATTCCAGTGAGAAATGATGAGAGCTCTGAGCCTGGGCCTAATGACATTATTAAAATAACAGGTCGCCCCAAAAACTGTGAAGATGCTAAAAAAGCTCTGCTTGATCAGGTAAGATTCATAAATAAAAATTAGTCTGCATTCAGTGACTTATTTTGAAATTCATTGTTTTCATACATCAAAGGAATATTTATACACAAATATAAACTGAGAAAAATTTTGTAGGTTCCAATTACCATTGATGTTGAAGTGCCAAATGACTTGCATAGACTGCTGGCTGGTCAAAAGAGGAGAGACTTGATGCAGACCTATGATGTACATATCTTGATGCCGCCTAATGATGAAGTTACTGATATTGTCAAGGTACATATAATTTTTTTTAATCAAATATTTATAAAATATCAAATTACTTTAATTGTAGAAAATATTATATCATCACTTGTTATTTACAGGTGACTGGCACCCCAACTAATGTTGAAAGAGCCAAACAAGCTCTTACTGAGAAAATTGTGGAAATGGAACAAGAGAAAGAAGACCGATTACTCAGGTATAACTCTCGAAAATTCTGTGTGTTTGTAGTAAGATAAATATTTAGGACAATGTAAAATTTATTTCCCTTTTTTTATAGATCATTTGAGTTGAAATTCGAAGTTGACCCTGAATACCATCCTCTTGTTATTGGTAAGGGTGGATCGGTGATTTCAAGGATTCGTGCTGATTTTGGAGTACAAATTAACTTGCCAAAGCGCGGAGAACCCGACGCGAACATTATTACCATACAGGGATATGAAGATAAGGCTATACAAGCTAAAGAAGCCATTATGGCTATTGTGCATCAATTGGTTCGTTTGGTTTTATTTTATTTTACAATGTAAAAAAGTGTTTATAATTTTTGCATACATAAAGTATAGACCCAACAAACAAAATAACTTCCTTTTTTTGTTTTTTATAGAAATTTTAAAACCATGGAATCTTATATTAATACTTACTGTTTTTAATAATTTTATAGGATAACCAATATAGGGAGGAGGTAGAAATTGACCCTCGCGTTCACAGACGACTTATTGGTCTCAAAGGCAAAAATATTCGTCGTATTATGGATGATTTCAAAGTAGACATTCGTTTCCCGAAGCAGGGCGATGACAATATCGTCATTATAGCTGGAGAAGAGAACAATGTGCTTGATGCTAAAGATCATCTATTGATTTTAGCAGAGGAATATGTAAGTAGATTATTTTTAAATTCATGTGTTGATAAAATACTTAAATTCTCTGAAATGCATGATAGATATGACATTTTACAAGTTTTGTAAAAAAAAATCAAGTATGTTTTACTTGTTTCAGTAGTCAAATTATGCGCGATGTAGGCTTTTTTTGATTGTTTTCCATCCTGGTTATTCGCAAGCGTACTCAGTGAGCACTAGTTCGTTAAAATCACACGCATCGTAACCGTCGTTAATCGCATACATGAAATTCCAGTTGCAAGACGTAGTGGAGCGCTACCAGCGGCCGGCGGCGCCGTCGCTCGCGGACTTCGGCGAGGCGCTGAGCGGCGAGAGCGCGAGCAACGCGCCGCCGTCCACCGGCTTCGTGGTGAAGGGCGGGCCGTGGGAGCAGTCATCGACGCGATTAGCGACGGTTCCCATGCGTCTGATTTTAACGACCGGAACGCCAGCCGACCCGCC
>CAJQZM010037447.1:0-30047 GCA_907164665.1 Colias nastes | reverse complement strand
CTGGCTAATGGGGCTTCATCTTTACTAATATTATAATGCTGAAGAGTTTGTTTGTTTGTTTGAACGCGCTTATCTCAGGAACTACTGGTTCGATTTGAAAAATTCTTTCGGTGTTAGATAGCCCTTTTATCGAGGAAGGCTATAGGCTATATCATCACGCTTAGACCAACAGGATCGTAGCAATGCGGGTGAAACCGCGGAGCACAGCTAGTATATTAATAACATTACGTTGCGTATTCACCCATACCGTCGGTTGATTGATACGAATATAAATTCAGTCCATTTTACAATAAATCAAATTTCCGACTACGAGTTTATGATCGAAATACGGAGTAATATGAATGATATCATAAAATATCGCACAGTATTTGTGGAAGAGAATTGAATGCAGTTAATTTCCATATAGAGTGAATTCCCGAAATAGTGCTTTCATAAGCTCTGTACAGACTTAATTAGATTTAGAGCATTTATAATTGTTTAATTTATACGTATTCGCTGTAAGACCATTGGAATCTACATTTATATTATGTACATTATAAATACGAATTTCTGTAAAGTGGTGTTTTATAATCCTGAATAGTTGACTTTCTGAAGCAACGCTCTGTATGCGAATGTGTATTTATATTTAACAAATTAAAAATTCTTATAGGATAATATTCAATATGTTTGCTGCCAAATGGTCACAATTAAGTCCCATTGTACATTTAAATTTTATTTGTTATATTCAGTGTGCATCTCATATGAAGCCATACAGAGTAGAGTGTCTAATTATGAAAGAATTATGAAATATTCTGTCGTCAAATGTTAAAGCAGCGCAGATGATGCTATTACCAAAACGACAGGTATAATTATGCCGACTTAACCCACGCACTCTCTTTATGTCAGGCTTTTAACGTCATTTGCCTGTACACATTTAATATCGCCTTGATGGAGAACACAAAAAAATATAAATTAAATAAATAATAATTGTATTGTTACATTTGGATGTATTATTTTTTATTTAAAAAATGGTTTAATAATATGACCTCTAGACTCTAGTACCTAAGAATTTTAATGTTATTACATACTTTTGAATACGCTAAAATCTCTCTCATCTTATATACTGTGATAATCCTATAAAGAGGAAAACACTTTCAATTTTTTTCGCAAGTTGTAAAACTGAAATCAATTTAAAAATTCCTCTTTAGATATCGTAGTGTTATTTAATTTTCATAGAATTAAAGTGATAAATTGATTTGTGTAAATCCTTCTTCATCTTCTCTCAAGGTAAAATATTTTATTGGAATGCGTATTATATAACTAAGACTATATGACAAAGGATTTATTTCAGAAATCTCAACATTTTTACACAAGAAAAGCGCCAAGCAATGGACTTATTATGGCTGTCTCGTAGAAAATCGACGCGAAGCTCAGCACTTTAAACTAATTATCTAAGTGTTTCAGGCGAAAACCTCCAGATTCATTTATTTTCACGCTTTCAGACTTTTAGTTTATTTGATAAAAATATTTTATACGTTTATCGTTTATAGCGCAAGTGTTGCTTACTTTTAATTACATTTTTTTATAAAATAATTTATTTCTATCCATTTTCTTTACCATTGACGTAATATTATGCGATTTACAAAAATAAAATAATGATTAAATCTACTACTTCTCAGTAGTTACGAACATACGCTAACATATAATTATATTGTAAACTAGATTTCCGCCTGCGGCTTCGCCCGCGTTTTCAAAAGAAAACCCGCATAGTTCCCATTCCCGTGGGATTTCCGGGATAAAACCTATCCTATGTGTTAATCCAAGTTACCCTCTATATGTGTGCTAAATTTCATTGTAATCGGTTCAGTAGTTTATGCGTGAAAACCATACATACATACAAACCTTTCCTCTTTATAATATTAGTATAGATTTGTTTTGTAAACGAAATTATAACAAGAAGTTTTCCTTTTAACACTTCGTTAAAAAAATAATAACAAATAAAGAATAATAGATTATCTTATGATAATTTTTCCTTATGAAGAATTATGCTCAACTAATAATTCATATTTCAGTTACCTAGCATACTTTTTACAAACCTGCAAAATATAATGAATTTCGATTACCACCTCTCGTTTATCTTAATCATCTAAATCCCCTGTTTATGCAAATTACCCTTTTCTTACCAATGATGTAATTATATCTATTATTAAGTACCTCATAATTTTTATCTTCACACCAAAAGTTTCACCATAACTAAAGCTATCTAACCGGTCTATGCAGATTTACCCTTAACTCAGTGACTTTGTAAACTATGGCGAATTCTTCAGATATTCACCCAGTAACGTTGTTATTTTAGTAGTTTTAACAGTTACAAAATGAAGGGAAATTGACCTAAAACAACGGACTATAGTTTGATAAATTACATAGGAATAATTGCAAAAATTGTAACATCATATTTTACGTTATGGTTTTTTATGAGTGCCTTTTTAAATAAAACGCAATGTTTGATTAAATACTTTGTTTGACGTCAAATAAAACTATGAATCCACAGCTTTATGTTTTTGAATCGACCGTTTAAAATATTATTTAACGTTAACTTTATTTCAATTTGATGGACCTTTTTAAATAAAATGTTACTTAAAGTTTTAAGATATGTTTACGAATTTGTAAAATGTAATAAGTTTTAAATGTAAACCAGTAATTCGGAAATAATTAGTCGAGACAACTTTCTATATCAGCCGATGATAATATAATTGAGTCAGTAATACTAGTCTTGCGAAACTTGTAATAAAATCGACACTTTATTGCTTAATCGAGGAAATTATATACTTTCTCTTTGTTACAATATTTCTGAAATTGTATCTGTTAATAAATTACGAAATATTTCGCAATTTAAGCAGCAAGCAGCTAAATCCTTCTTTCCAGATTAAAAAACTAATCTTAAATGTAATAAATGAATGCATGTTTTATAAAGAAGAGTGGATCCTTCTCTATAAAACATTCAACATTTTTTTTAAATATTTATATGTATTCATTCATGCCGGTATAATATCAATTATTTTGTTAGCATAAAACGATCTGGGGCCGTATTAATGACCTCTTATTTCCAGACAGTTTACGCCGTGAATTGAACTCACTGGCAAATTCATATTATGATTGGAATAACCATGGCTGGTTGTTTTGATCATAATATGAATTTGCCAGTCAGTTCAATTCACGGCGTAATCTGTCTGGAAATAAAATGTCGTAATACAGCACCTGTGGTGATTATAGAGATCGTATTGATTCGATTAATAACTACGAGTGTATAAGGAATTGGGAACTGTGAAACTTACCTGTTTGTCTCTTTTTTAAATTTAATTTCATCGACGCATTTGCCCTAAAAACAATTACTACTAAATATTATGATTGTCTTTGTGATCATGTTTACAGTCGGTATTAAATTATGAATACAACAAATAAATAAAGATGATAACGAATTAGTTTACCCAAGAAAGTTAATAGAAAATAGAACGGTCTCCAAATAAGTTAATTTCACTTTCTACTGATAAAAATCTTTTAGAAACTTCGCTTTGTTTCCGCGGCAAAGCCTTGATACCGAAAACGTAATCAGCGTATAATTGTATACAACAAAATGGCGTTTAAAAGCTAAATAACAGCTTTAATTGCTTGCATACTATGAATTTTTTTTGTTGTCAAATAAAGAATTTATTTATTATTTATTTATTATTTATAATTATTATCTGTCTTCCCACGGTTCAATTGCTTTTTGTGTTTATGAAAATATGTACATTGTACACATAGCTACTTTTGTTAACAAAAGTGCTGATATATCATGTCCAGAAATTAAATTTAATACGGATTCATTTAATTATGTTTTAATAAATATTGTATTTAAATAAACCAACTGACGATATGTTACCTAACGTGTTCATAAGGGCCGTTATTTCTTTTTTATGAATTAATACAAAAAATTTTTTAAAGGAAAGAAAGGGTTTTATAACAACTATAAAGTCATTTAAATTCTAGTAAAGCTCTATCTATAAGAGCATTCAAATACGTTAAAAATATTTATCAAATAAACAATACTTGTCTCTTAATTGTTTATATTGTTATGTTTTATTCAATTTATGAGAAATAAAAACATTACTCGACGTAACATTAATTTACAAATTCATTTCGTTCTTAAACATAAAACTAAGTGTAACACATTATTGGCCAATGAACCGCTTTTCTGGGAAATGTGATTTCTATTAATCGTATAATATACGTGAAAATATCTGTACGATCGTGTGATGTGAAAAAATGTTATCATGGCTAGATGGATATGAAATGCGTGGATGTATTACAAGCTTATTACGCGCTAAACGTATGTTTTCGCATCTAGATATAAAATAACTGGAAGGAACTAAAATTTGGACCTAAAATATGAATAACAAAATAGATTTAACTTTTCTTTCAAATATATGAAATCGATGCATATAAACAAAAAAGAAAATAAGAATGACACAATAATTAAAACTTTACAAATAACTATTGTTCAATGAAAAATCAATCGACAGATTAGATTTATTTACTGTATGTTAAAAGCTTTAGTTAAGGTCTTAACATCTCAGAATTAAATGGCTTGAGGAACTAAATTACTCTTCTGTAATTAAATGTTATAGGGCTCTTTTATGGGCTAGATCAAAGGAACGCTCATAAGGAATGTTTTGTTCTTATCTTTGGATAAACTAGTTATAATTTGAATGTTATAACTGATGGAATGGTGGATTCGTGACTTTTAGAATTAGCTAGAACATTTTAATTTAATTGAACTGCACATAATCTACATCATCATCAATGAAAATATTATGACGAAAGCGGCATATCCAAGAAAGAACCTTTTTGACTTCATGTTATAACTGCCAAGCCTGCTCTTAGCCATATCATGAACTAGCTGTGCTCCGCGGTTTCACCCGCAGTGCTCCGCTCCTGTTGGTCTTAGCGAGATGATGAATAGCCTATAGCCTTCCTTTATGAATGGGCTATCTAACACCGAAAGAATTTTTCAAATCGGACCATTTGTTCCCGAGATTAGCGCGTCCAAACAAACAAACAAAAAACTCTTCAGCTTTATGATATTGGTATAGGTGATTAAATGTATCTTTAACCCTTATGGGTTCTATAAAATAGGTGTTTTCTTGCAGTGGGAACAAATATGGACAGATTATGACGAATTGCATATTAATATTTAGCGGTACAGCTCCATCCAGTCCGATTTATGATCTAAGTTTTATATCGCCATGTAATATGTCCACCGTTTATCTAAATATGGCAACTAGTAGCGCACGTATGAATTTAATCTTTGAAATATGGTCTAATAGTGAGAAATGGTTGGATTCACAAAAAAATAACATCGGGTGCAACATTTTCTATTACGCAAACCGTTATCTTTGATGTGATTTTATTACTTTTATGTTCACATATTACATATATTTTTATAGAAGTAAATAAATAGCTATAATAGTTCACATGAGTTACGTTAATGGAGTAATCCAGCCAAAATAATTTTTCACAAGATTTGTATTGCGAAAAATGGGCTTTAATTTGATTATGTCAAGTACACTATTATTCGTATACTGTGTACACTGTACATATTGTAAATTGCATTTCGAACGTATTTTCCGAATGGTACTTATCTTTTATTCTTGTGAAAAATCGTAGTTTTTATTAACATGTAATTATATATTATTGTTATGTGTAAGTGATTATATTAATACTTACACTCTGATTAATATATGAGTAACATAATCCAATATATGAACCTTGTTTAATAGGTGTAGGACGTAGGTACCTAAATTACGAAAAAATCATGAAATTCGATCTCTCGCTTCACCCACGAGTTAATGACACTTCTTAGTTCAATAACACTATGATTATGTGAGAATAAAACTCATTTTCACTTAAAACCCGTTCATTACCGAAGATATTTAAATTAGATTTCAATCACTTTCCAGTTCGGTTCAAGTTTCCTCTTAAATGGTTCTAGTTTTTCATAGTGTAACTTTTAATTGCTTTAACAGTCCTAGAACGGGTTCAGTTAGATTAACTTTCTTTAGCTGGCTATGTATAGATACTGTTCTTTTATGGTCTGTGGGAATTTTATTGACGTTCGCAAAGATTTATTCTGTGGCCGTGTCAATAAACTCTCGCGTGTCATTTGTCAATACAGATAATCAATAATTATGAACGTCATTGTCATTACTTGCACGGGATTCCAGTGAACAACTAAAAGTTAGGAGATAAATACGAATCAATCGGTTAAATCAATTAGAATGAGATAATTAATAATTTAGAACTTATTTCACTAATCAGCTTAAATATAAATCAGACGGGGAGAAAATATTGAAATAGTCCAATAATATAGGCTTATAAATGTATAGTCATATTAATGGTCTATTTAAACCTACCCTCCCTATGACATTATCTATAAACCTTGACCGATTGGGTCAGTATATAAAAAGCTATAAAAATATCACAAAGCTGTTTTATCGGAAATGCTTTCGGGTCAACGCGCTTCGCTTGCAGTTGACGTGATGACGGGTAAAAATAACAAAAAAGTTATAATTTCATATACTGTGAAATGTTGAAGGATAGATATTTTTTTAATATATTTATTATACGTATATGTTGTGTTATTTGTATTAAGCATTTTGTTTTAACTTATCCTATTCAAGGGTGAGAAGTCTAGATGGCTGAATAAATTTGAGTTTGAGTGTGAGATTAAGTGGCTTCGGTAGTCGGTAATACTAATTAACCGAACCAAAAATTATGTGTCGTGGACAAGAATGAAACAAAAGCCCTACCTGGCACAAGAAGAATGGCTGAAAGATTTGAGTTTTAGTTTGAAATTGATCGCTGCTTTAACGATGGACAAAAGCTATGAAAATCTCGACAATGTAGGCTTACCATTTTCCTCAAGTCCTTCCTTCTACATTTGAAATAGGGTTTGCTCGATTTTTTGTATTATCCAACATCGTGATCGCGGTGACACACAAACAAACACATTTGTCAACACACGGGGAAAGCGGACCCCATTGATGCGGCGACGTCAATCATCTGTCGAGAAAGCGGTACGAATTTACGCGTCAAAATATTGTCGAAATGTTTACTTTGTGACCAATTTTTGGTGGAGATGTCAAAACTGAAGTTTACACACGCCGCGGAAAGGACGAATGTATTTTGTCGATCGACTTTCAATATCGAATTTACAAATTCAAATTTACGCGTCAAAATATTTTCCAAATGTTTACTTTGTGTCCAGTTTTTGGTGAAGATGTAAACACTGCAGTTGTTTACACACGTCGCCGAAAGGACAAATTCATTTCGTTGATCGACTTTCAATATCGAATTTAAAAATTCAAATGTCGAACGGACGAACTTCTGGCTGATTGGCCGTTTAATAAATGATACGGTTAAATTTTTAATCAGTATAATAATATGTAGTACGTTAATTGAATAATTAGTTACGGAGTGTAAGGGGATCGATCTTCTGTTTTGGAAAATAAGTACAATCTGTATTCTGCATGTATCGTGCGATTAAAATAAAAATATTAGACGGATACGTTAACCGATAATCCAATTTGGCGGTTAGGAAACTGTGTAAAGGATTTGAAACAGCATTTTCATAGTAAGTATTTATAATTGTTTAAGTTAGGTACATTTTATTTAAATTGAATCTCATCCCAAAAAAATGTGAAAGCTGTAAAGTACTTTAATTTAAATCCAATAATGAGAGAGAGCATAATATCTATAAAATATAAATCACACAAACCAATTTTAACTCATTTCGAAGTAATGATTTTATTAATTTCATTAGTTAATTAATAATATGAACGTAATTTTTTTCTTTTGAAAATAAATTGACAAAATAAAATGAGGGTGCGAAACTGGTTTTATAATAAAGTTTTATTTTATCAAATCATTAGTGATAAATTACATATAAAGATAAAAATGATGTGTATTTAAATCTTTATATCCTACTTATGTTTAGTTCGTAGATTATTATTTAAATACTATAATTTATTAGTCCAAATTGATAAAGACATTATTATTAAATTAATACAAATTTCACAGAATTAATAACATGTTGAACCAGTTGCTATATAAGGTATGTGTTATCTGCATTCCTTCAAAATATAATAATCGTTTTTCGGAAAACAATCCGTGCTAATATTATGCAACGATAAGATCTAGATTTCTAAACTTTTAAGAATTTTTATATTAAAGTCTTTTTAAATGAGGACCAATTCGATTTTTGAATCCTATATCAGTTGCAAACTGCGAGTGCTTTAACTAATAGTTAAAGCACTCGCAGTTTTAGTGTGAGTAAACACGAAAAAAATCGCATTTTGAATTTTTTAAAAGTTCATTCAAATTAAATACTAGAATAGATTAAGCAACAAAACAATTTTGAGAAAAGCATAAGTTTTCTATTATTTTAATAATATTCGAGTTCACAACAAGAAGATTGTAACGAAGTGTGATAGGTAGTTTTTTCAGAGAAATGCATACAGTAGGTACTTATACTGAAATACTATACCTATGGAATGAAATAGGTTTAAATATTACATACTTGTACGAATGTCTTACCTTATTTGAAGTCGGTAAAAATACGTGTACAATGTCATAAATAAACTTGCTACACTTTCATATTAGCAATAGTTACCGAACCTGTACTTTCGACGTAAATATCTTAAAACGTTTGGTAATTCAGGCTATAAAAGCGAAAGCGGTGGAGTGCTATATTTTATTGGGTTGTAACATTTAATTCCAAGTTTGTATCTAAGTGGATTATACGTAATAGAGTTGTTGGTTCTACCGGTGCGGTGACCCTATTAGCACCTGCAAAGCTGATGTGAGGATTAATTTATTTATAAAAGAATATCATTGTTTTGATCTTACAGTTGATAATAAAATGACATTTATAGCTACAATTACAATATGGAAACAAAGTTTATTCCTCTATCTCTTTCATGATCTCTAGATTTCCCTGCCACCTTTGCTTGACGAAACAAATTCAAAAATAGGTAGTACCTTGAAGACTATTATAAAGAGGAAAAAAGAGAAGGTTTTTTTTGGAGTTTGAAAGTACAAAGTATGTATCGTAACGACCATTTTTATTTCAGTAAAATAACACCTTTACCCTCAAACTTATCCTTATACGAACTTTGAAAGCTCTTAAGCTTAGAAGTTCTTACTGAAATGTCCTTTTGTTTTAAAATAAAGTGCTGCTGTATTTCCTTTGATAATCGCCATAGTGACACCATTTTTCACAATTTCTTAGTTTTAAGTTCGGCGCATGTTGTATAAGTTTCCAAGCTTTTACATTTTATAGCGCACAAAGAAAACTTGATATAGGAAATAACAAAGAACTACTATTATTGTAGTGGAAAATTATAAAATAGAAGCGGTTAAGTATAGCTGTTATTTTAAAGGTACTTTAATTACAGATTATTACGTTATTTCATTTAGAAACAGTTAGACAATCTTATAAATTAAATATGGTAAAACAACATGTACTTAAACACAACGAGGCAAAAAAGCCTCTGTCTCAAAAACGTTAGATACCGTAACAGATCTTTTTATTCATAATAGTAGCAATTCGCTACCGTTTTGTTTTAATGGCCCTATCAGAGGTTGCTATGAAATAAGCGTAATAATCATTAGCTTCACAGAATAACGGTGTTTTAATTAATGCGAGATTATACCGACGGATGAAAGCAAAAACGTGTTGACACCAATAACACAATAGAGCTATTTTTATGGTAACGAGTAAAGGTAATGATTTACACGATTGATTAGATTCTATGTAGCTTCTATAGCGTATTAAATCGTAAAACTTAATCTTTGAACAGGAAATTTAGTAGCGACATAGGTTATTATAGATTGCATAAGTTAGGTGATTTTGCATAGATTTGAGAAGTTAGTTAATGTTGTGATAGGGTAGGATTGAGTTTGAAGATATATTAGTAGGTTTAATAGGCTAGTAAGTTTTGTAAGTAGTTTTAATATTTAGATACTAGATACGCACTGGCCCTGCGTTCTCCTTGAACCGAGATACAAATAGGAATTATCGCTATATAGTGAAAGTATTTTCAAAAATTTTGAGTTTGTCATATACAAATGTAGCACAGATAACCCGCACCTACAAGGAAACGAAGAATTAATTACAATATTACGCGTAAGTTTAATCAGAACATTACAAAGATGCGCCTTACCAAGATGGGCCAAGAACAAGAATATACTTTTGTAAGTATTATATTAAACGATCACACGTGTGACGCTACAATTTTCCACTTCGTTTTCCATTCAATGATGGATTATTGCCTGTATTTGTGGTTGATTGATATCTGCAGCCGATGACTGCGTGATTTCATTTGTAGGCTCAATCAATTTATACTTGATTGCCGCGTAATGAGCGTTGTACGTCTGATAATTAAGCTTTGAAAATCACTTTCTGTATTTCTCTTTGATGTATCATTCTGAAAGGCAAATTTAATCGGTACATTATTTATAGCGAACTAAAACTTCGTGTTTAAATTATTCATTTTGATATCTGAAAATGTTTTGTTTAGTGATACAGCTAACGATCTATTGTCAATTTGCTGTGTTAAGTATGAGAATGAATAAAACATAGCTTTGTACTTTTTGTTTATTTTGAATGTTTTTGTACCATTATGTTTTAGATTTCAATACTTTTAAGTTCTTCACGTTCCATGCTTTATATTACTCTTTAATGAATTTGTTTATTAATTACTCTCCTGATTTGCACGTGGAAAAGTTTAACTCATAAGATGTAAGATACTTTCAGTAATTTAGTAGTTTGAGTTTGAAGTGTAATTGCATATTACAACTTTAACTCAATCTTAATTAGAAGATGCTGTTAAGATTAGAACACATAAGTCGCTTAGAGTTAGGTATAGCCCCAGGGATCATTAGGAACAGTCATAGCAATATTGTATACTGTATAGTATGGGGAAGCGTGATTCTTTACAATTTCACCTTAATAATACTAGCAGATAACTTGATTAGTTCGCACGCCTGTCCGGCCGGCTGATGAGTTAGGCTTTGCGCATGCTATGATACTATTTATTGTAATATATCTATTTATTGAATACTAGTATAGAATAATCTGAATGAATAGTGAATATATTATGCAATTTGTGGTTTTTTTTTAGATATGAAACTGATCTGAAAAACGATTCGAGAGAAAGTATTTTAAAAATGTAATAACTTTTAGGTATAACTAACTGTCTAGAGTTTCTTTTAGTTTGTGTTTGTGGTTTCAATTTCAAGAAAGTTTTGGAATTGACAGCATCCGAAGTTTCAGGTATTGATTTTATATAAGCTTAGAAATATAATAGTTTTATACATTCAATTTTATTAATTTTTTTAACAACTTTCTATGGCATAAGTTTTTGTTAATATCAGATATTATCTACCTGATCTAACTTATTATTAGTAGTGTATTGTAAAAAATAAATAGTGACTCCATCACAGCATTCCTATTACTTAAAAATTAAATAAAATTATAGGTTCTAATAACACGTGTGCAAAGGGTCTAATAGACACAGCTAGCCTTTATGACGTTAATTCAACGTTAATGTACACTAGCTTTTGACCTCGGCGTTTGACGAGCTAATCTGATGTGTGCCATTCATGGAACGCTTCGAAAGTTTTGAGTAAACAGGAGTTTGTGTTTGAGATGAGAAGGGACAGAATAAATACAGTCTATCCTCTGTTTTAGAACTATTAACATAGTAATTAAAGGCACTTTGGTTTACGTTTATGGTTTTCTTCACTGAATTAACAGGTGTTGTTGTCACATTATAGTACATTTTAACGACTTTAAATAGACTCACGTGTTATATCATATTTGATGATACACATGAGACATTCTTCGAAAATATTATTGTGACCATAACAAAACACGCAATATTTAATCACGACATAAATAAACTTAAACAATATAAACTATTTCATGTAAAATATAATATTTAACTGCGCTATAGTTAAGTTAGATTTATCTGTCCATCAAAGTAATAAAAACTGTATCATATATCACTTTCAGTTTATGCATTTTTTATAGTGACAAGTATAAATTTTTATATATTTTGAATATAGTTTATGTTCAATAAAATATGTAGACGCGTAAATAAAAATTCAATTTATTCTCAAGTGAATGTCTACGTTTTATTTATTGGGTGCCGTCTATTTGAATCGCCCAATAAAATCCTTATTGACGTTTGATCGGCTTACAAGAGATGTGTGGCTATGAATATTCGTATAGGAGGTAGCAACGTTGACAAGTGAGCATTTTAGTATAGTTGGTTCTTTGATATGCTGTTCCTTTTGCTATTTCGGTTACAGTCCGGGCTGTCTGGCTGGCCGCAGTGGTTGCGTTTATTAGTGCGCATCTTATCTGCACAGGAAAATATCCTTAATTTAAAGTCATTTTTTAACGCGTAATTTTTAATCTTTTGCCTTTAGATAGATCCATTAGACATACATTTTTTATTGCAAGACGTTTTTTTCGTTGTTAAATAGGTGCCAGATGCAATTTTTATTTCAAAATAATTAAAATATCATCGAAATAAGTGAAATTCCATCAACATGATGCGCACTAATAAACGCAACCACTACCGCCAGCCAGACAGCCCGGACTGTAACCGAAATAGCAAGAGAAACAGCATATCAAAAACCCAACTATACTAAAATGACTTTTTTTAAAACGTTGGTAGCTCCCGTACCATATGAAAATAGGTAACTTAACATAGATACAAAATAGAGTATGTACTGAATAGTTTTTTTTAAGATTTATATGGTAACTAGTGGTCCGCCCCGGTTTCGCCCGTGGTACATATTTCGCAATAAAAGGTAGCCTATGTCCTTTCTCGGGTATCAAAATATCTCCATACCAAATTTCATGCAAATTGGTTCAGTAGTTTAGGCGTGATTGAGTAACAGACAGACAGACAGAGTTACTTTCGCATTTATAATATTATAGTATGGATTATTGAGAAATTTATAAAGTAATTTTCTATGGTAATACACGTTATGTGAAGTACACCATCATAAGATTATACTCCTAATACTCATTAGAAATTTAATAATAAATAAATGCACATATTTATTTATTTGGATGTAAAGGGATTTTTTATAGAAAGAGCAAGGTGCCAATAATTCGATCAGTTTCTGCAAAAAACTTATAATTTAGGTCGTTACAAGTATACCGTAAGATACAATTTATTCATGGTGTGCACCAAAAACCATCCTGGGTTTTATTTTTTACAACCTATCCGCTTGTTTCGGAGGCTTCCAATTTTTTATTGGTATCTTATTACAATACGTTGAAACACGTACTTTGCGTATGTAAAGCGACATCTCTCACTCGTGATGAAATCTTTATACTTTCACCTGTATTACGAGACAGGTAATGCGATGTGACTGAGCGGAAAATATTTTTAAACATTTCATGTGTATTTTATGATAATGAAAAGCGGCGTGCGGTGCTGACGGCGTAAAGACTCTGTAGATTTCGATTTCTGTTTTTAGATGATTATTATTTATAGTTGGGATTACTGTTTACTACATTAATGGATAGTGATAAAATGTTATATCTATGATTATATTTTTAAGAATAAGCAATTTAGCGACTTAAAAAGGAATAAATGTTAGAATTTTCTTATTTAAAGTTCGGGAACAAAGAGTTGAGATTAAAATTAATTACGAAGATGAAACTTTATATTCATTTTAAATATACGTTAAAGTTAAGTAAAAGCCTTATTCGATTATACCCATGAGTTTTGGATTGCCAAAGTTTGGGGTACTAAGGCGAAACACGTTTCAATCTGTCGGTACTTTGATCTCCAGTAGGTAAAAGGAAAAACTTTGTCCCTTTGTTCATTAGAGACCATTTTTTGTAACAATTTTCCCTGTAACGTCTTTATGTCCTGTATAAAAAGAGATATTTTGAACGTTAAAAGGTTTCTGTTATAATACATTTTTTTACTGCTTCAGTTGCTTAAAGAGTCCTTGTGTATACTTCTATTAAAATCATCAAATAATTTTCATTAGGCGACATTCCGAAACTGTGGTGATAACCAAAACATATATTAATTCACCCTTGTAAAAGTTTACATTTATAAAAAGGTTATCTGTTTGTATTCAATATTGATTCTCTTAAATAGCCTGAAGCCAGATATACTCAACATTTTTAATTAAATGATGAATCAGAAAATTTGAACACAGTTCATTATTAGGAGCTTAATTTTTAAGTATTACATACTTACGCATTAAATATTCATTTCGATAACGATAAAAAAACTGTAGTAATGACTTATTTCTTCGGTTTACATATTGTTTTATAAATATTCTGTTTTAGCTTACATATAATAAATATTGTTTTATAGGTATTACTTGTTAAATACTTTTGTAGCATTAGCTTTCAAAGACTGTAGGGATTGCTTGCGCCAAATTGTTAAGGCTTCTCTATGAAGTTATAAAACAATTTTATAGCTTATAAATTTCAAATCATAGGAACACTGAAATTGAATTGGGAAACTCGGTCGTGGAATAATCTTATTTCTCTTATACAGTTTCGAAAACTTCTGGAGAATATTCAAAAGGAAATAGGTTTTTGGCCGAACCAGCTTTGACATTTGTAATATACTTTACCCAAGTTTTTGTATGTTTTTTGAAGCTTCGTCGTCTTCTTTGGCACGTTTATAAGTTATTCGATTGTTTGGTATGTTGTTAAGAAGGACCTTTGTTATCGAAATTTTGTTATTGTAAAAGTATGTTTGCATCGATATTCGATACGATATCATAGATCATCGTATGTTTTTGTTACATATAAGCTTTGATGATTTATGTGTAGATTTTATACTATTTCACTGTAGTCTGTAATACACATTTATTAATTAATAAGGCTAATTTTTGAGTCGAAGAAAACTAACTATATACAAAGTAATCTATATAGTAAAATAGGCTTTCTTTAAGATGTTTTTTGTTTCTGTAATTACTCTCCTGTAGCGCAAATTGATCTATCCAAACAGACTTTCGCATTTAACATCAATACGTACTTGAACAGAAGTTAGCAGATAATAAACTAACATTACACTAATAAAATTGCACTAAACAATGGCACTACGGTAAGCGTAAAGTACTTTTAAACTCATTATCAAGACTCGACTATCAATGTTTTCACCCACTTACTGTGACCCAGTTATGTAAAATAAATCCGAGCTTATCACACCGTAAGTATTCACCATTCGCAGGTGCTAGCCACTTTATCAGCTCTAATAGCGAAATACCCGATATGTAAAGTGGGTTAGGAAATATAGGCATTTGAATAAGTGGGAATAAATCTAGGTGTTCGCTGGTTATCTGTAATTGCTTGTAGAGCACGTGTCGATTGGGATTGTGACTAAACGTGAGGTTAAAAGGGTACTAACTACTTACATTACGTTTCTAATAAACGGCTTTTACTTACAAGTATATTATAGAACCTAGAGATAGGTAAGTACATAACAATTTTCTCCTGAGACAGATTTCAGTCTATATTCTGCGCTTATTTCGTCACGAAAGTTTATCTAACTTCAAGATTCGAGTTTAAAATATAAGGAATCTGCCTTCAAATCTCTCCAAAACGAATTTTAAGCTCTATTATGTATACAGTATGTGCTATAATTCCATAATGATCTTGTTCCAGGTGTGGTTGTGATGTCATGGTGGTGGACACTGGCGGTGCTGGCGCTGTCGGAGCCCGCCCGCGCCGCGCCCCGCGCGGGCATCGGTGAGCAATTTTACAGTAAGCATTCTGCACTATTTCTTACTCGGGACTTGACTATGTTTATCTTAACGAAGATGCCACACGTAAGAATGCATTGATTAGCAATTATATGGTAAGCATAATGTAAATTATGCAGTTTTCTCCTTGGGATATTGTGCTAATTCTTAAACACTGCGACTGACACGGAGAATGACCTATGTAAATATAGCTTTCTAGCAAAGATGCGGCCTATGAGTTTTTATCATTCAGTAGACATTTGGCACTGTTTTTGCACCAGTACTGCTCTTTATAGTACTACTCTTTATACACAAACGTTGGCACTTCCTAAAACACTGTTTTGAGGTAGCAACGATTTGTTTAGGTACACACTTGACACTTGGTGCCTTTCTCAATACCATCAATAATGCTACAACTATAATTATAATAATTTAAAGTCACAGCTCTTTTCTACAGTATGCGTATAAAAATAATTGCAATATTGCTAATGGAATACTCTGAATTCTGTATAGATAAAAAATACTATGCTTATAATTAAGCGTTAATAGGTTTACGATTCTAACGATAAAAGGCTTGTTAATTCTTCACGGTTATTTCATTAAAGCGATACAGTATAAAAACTATAATAAAATACAAAGTTGTTCATACAATTATACGATTAGTATCATATTTGAACCGGTCGTAGTAAAAGTGTTATTAAGATATTACATTCGAGAACGTATGGTCCATTGCACAGAGGTGGACAGATTTCATAATTCAATGCGAGAGAGAAGTCTCGCGTAAACCAGTAGAAATTAGTTAGTGACAATTGCTTTGTCACATTGTTAAACTAATAATCTAATCGTAACTGGAGAAGCAATGTAGGCGTAGGTTTTGACTCACTGTAAAGTTTGCAAAGGTTTCAATGTAGTGTATTATATAGTGTGGTGTGATCATTTAATACTGAACTACGTATGTAGTTCTAATTTATTAGCGGTACTTTCTTTTGTTTTAATATACGTGCTCACAACAGTAAGGCATATAATCAAACAAGATAAAGAGGAAAGCTAATTGCACCTACACGAAAAATGTTTTAACGAAATTGAACATCCTTTTATATTTTTTCGCTAACCGCCAAGGAGATTCGTAGGCGTACAAAATACCGTAATATATCCATTATCTTTGTTCAATCACAATATATCACAGCATCTTACGCACGTACGAAATAAAACGCACGTAGCGTGGTAGCAAATATATCGTGATTATGATAGCCTTTAGCACTGAGCTTATGTCATGATCCTTGTCCTATATTTATATGAAACGTGATGCCCATTACTGTTATATATACCTTATATTATAAGGATTAAAAACGAAAGAGTTTAAGATGGTTTTAGGCACATGGAAAGGTCTGTCGAATTAAAAAAGAAATCATTGCCTTCTTTTTGTAAATAAATTTTCTGATTAAGTTAAAGATACGTGCTCTTAACGATAAATAGTTTTTGAAGTTCAAATTATATTATATTATATTATTATCTTTTCGCTACAAGAATGAAATATCATTAGATACATGTTCTTTGATTTAATATTCATTTATTATATTCAAATTATTACGAAAGTAAGAATTAACTTTGTTACCAACAATTTATTTCATTACATATTACTTGTTTGTTTCAAATGTGTCGTTTCGATTTGGAGATCTTATTCGACTGTAAAATTTTTTATTCTCGTTTGAGCTTTATAGAGGTATTTTGCCCGATTTTATAGTTCGGGTCTTTGATGTTTACGTTTTAAAGGCATGTTTGTCAATATTTTGGTAGAATTTAAAATTTAATGAGAATTACCTATGAGTTTATGTTTGAGTTTGATAATTTATATCTTTGTTACTTCTCTTTTTATATCTTTTTACCTATACTTTAAAGGTAAACTTTTTGTATGTATTGACCTTAGAATACATAATATATAACCTGCCGTAGAAGCGGTATATGCGAAAAAACTAACAGTTAAAGCCGTTCCGCTTACTTTATTCTTTATTTCAAGTACCGACCTGAAAAAATTAGGTTACATGACCATATGATGAAAAAAAACCTTAAATAGTATAATAATTTAAAGATCGATCGATAGTGCAAAATAAAAATCCATTTAGCTATACTTCAAACTCAAAAAAAATTACCTACACATACACAATGCATACGCATAATATATTCTCACATATATAGTTGACCCAAATGACGTACAAAGTTGTTCATCTGCCACTGGAAAGCCACACGTGTTAGCAGTAATGATCTCGGATCTAGACGTATATCAGCCTGTAGATCGTATAGATCGTATAGATCTGCGCCGGACCACTTAGCGTCCATTACAGAAAGAATTACGATATGTCTCTATTTTGTTGAAAGGTGAGGGCGGGGTTCGAAATATGATTATGTTTTTAGGATTGATTGAGTTCTTTATGTAGGTTAGCTTTCTTTTGCTAAAGACTTGTTCGTATAGAATTTAGCCTGACATTTTCAATCGTAGTGTATTGAATGAATGAAAATCCTTTATTGCTTTGAAAATAAAGACAAGACTTAACATAAACAACAATGTGCGGCCTGTATATTGTAGTGGGAATAGAATTATGTTATAATTATGTTGATATGTAAAATAGCGATTAATTGATAACTATATCGAACAATGAACGACGATTAAAAATAATATTTAAATAAATTTTCGAAAATCTGAATAGCAAAAAATATATATCGCTAAAATAATAAAGCGAACGCTAAAATAAGTTTGATTTACTTGAAGTGTTGAGGGTAGGGCTTTTATTTAGCTATAAAGTGTAAGTCAAGTTTATTCACGTAAAGGATTGAATCGTAAACGAAACCTACTACGTAGTGACTGACATCTGTGGCCGTAGGTATACCTACATTTTAATTAAATGCGGGTATATTTTCCTTTTTTATATAAAAAAATCAAATGTAAAATGTGCGAAATTGTGAGGAGGATTTTTACTGAATTTCTAAATCAATCTCGGTAATATAAAATAGATAAATATATTCAATAATTGGATTTTAGAATGGTCTCGGAGGGTAAATATTTACTTTGAGTGGGAATGGTCCGGATACAAATGGTTTTGGTGTGCTCGGGAAACATGTAAAACCTTATCTATATATCAGGATCTAAATTTCTAAAGGGGCCTATTTAAACAAAATGTTCTACCAAAATTTATTTTGAAACTTGTGAAAAATCTAAAATAAAGCTATACAAAAAATATGCGTTTTTTCACAGTCGTTAGTTAATAATTGATGATTTTTCTTATTAACTAGTAGAAGCTTTATGATGAGCTTTGTGATGTGGAAAAGTCAACGGAAAAGTTCAAAGTCTTAGGCAGAACTGCCTCTACACACATTAAACACATATTATAGGCAACAAAGTAGGTCAGACTATCCGTTACAATCAAAACTGTTCAGTCAATTAAACTGCCTTATAAATAAATCAGCCTTACATACACTAACATAACATCCAAGTATCGGCTATTTATATCCAGTTCCCGGTAGTTTATTCAACCGGATAAGATGACACGTTATTATGTAAGCATAGAAGGAGATTGTATAGGGATCGAGAGCGGAAACTTCTAACGAGAGAATAACAAACTTCACGACGATGTAGGAAAATAACTTGCGGAAATGGAAGAACATTTTTAATGCTATCGCAAATCTTGGGTGTGTTTATTTTAATATTTAAGTCTTGTTTACCTTTTGAGAAAATATTGTAATGTGGAATTATTTAACTGAAAATAGGTTGCCACAATACCTACAGGTGTTCTAACTTTGTGATAATATGTTTCGTTAATTTTGTTGAGTATTGTGCCCCATATATTTGCTTTGCAAAACATTTGAATGCTTCATTAAACTTTATGTACCTACTGTTACATTCTGACATCATCATCAGCCCATTACGTTACCACTGCTGGGACACGGGCCTCTCATATCCCATGTCAGCCGTTCTTGCCGTTCTGACATGTAGCTTTTAAAATTGAAACTTATTTGTATAATACTTTTATTACCTTCCATTAATCACCACGTTTATTTATTTAAATATATTGCACTTCAAAAATGAAAAACGACAAGCAAAGATATTAAGTTTCATCGCTAAGTACCTTTCTTTCATTACAAAAGTGCGTGAATATTAAAAAGGTTCAGTCATGCATAATTTATGATACACGAACTTTACCGTACAGTTTTTCTCGTACTAATATGTGCGTATAGTTGTGTGTATACTTTTACTTTTTCACTCAAGGTCATGAAAGTGAATTTATCAACCTATATGTGTCTAAAGCTAGTGGAAAGTAAAACGGTTTCACTTTCCTACAAATTACAGATCACGCCATTTGTGTATATGATTGGCCCTTCGTGGAGTTATGATTTACAACTGTTTGAGCCATTTGGTTTGAAGGTTTGTTAGAGTATTGTTGTACACGTAGTTATGGCTTTAAAGTTATCTCTGCTTCTTGGATGGGTATAACTAAATTCATGCGAATAATTTATTCGCATCAATAAGAGAACTTAAGAAAATATATTCTGTGAAACATACAAGTAAACAAGCTAAAAAAGCTTTCATTGCATTACGCATTTCGCATCAAAGTAAATGAATTTAAATAGATTTTTTTCTTAATTTTCTTATCTTAACATCACATTATCCAGTCTTTATACTCACACATTCATTTTAACGACCTATAACCGGCAAAACGGCAAGATTTTACGATCAATAAAATTTTGTAGCAAGTGGGACGCAACATGAGCTTTTAAAAAAAGATGCAATTTTAATTCCATTTTAAAAATGCACGCTTTAACGGTTCTTTTCGCACGTTATGTAAAGTAATGCAAATTTTACGATTTTTTTATTTGAGAAGATGCACTAGGGCATAAGCAATAGATAGGAACATGTTGGAATCAATAATAAAATATTTTAAAAAACCTTTTATAAATTAGTCATAGAAACTATTTATATAACATTTTATATTTATCTCCATAATACTTTCCGCTATAAACATTCGAATTGAAACTTAACAAGACTGAAAATATAATTTTTTTCTTCTTATCTAAATGTTATTTGTTGTACATTATTCTTTGACATGGCAAATTATTAAGTAAAAAGGGGGTAGTTGAACAAATGAAGTATTTCTCAGTTAGTCGGTAGGTATTATATTATCATCTATTATTTAGTTAATAATTTCTACTAACAACAAAGTATTTCAATAACAACTCAATACTTAAATAACATACACAAGTGTAATTATACTATTTGGGAATAATTTTTCACGTTGTAGTGAAAGCGGAAAAAAATTTGAATGCTGATTGCCAGTTCGGTTGCTTGTTATTGTTCTTTTATGTAAACTGTTGTCTTGTGACGATCGTTGCATTTTATTACCATATCGTGATTTTTGAATGTACCAGCAATTCTCCCATTTATGTATGTAAAGTTTGTATGACCTATAGCATGGATTTTTTTCTGTTTTAGAGGGTATTGATTCTAAAGTTTTGTAGCATAGCAATATTAGGATTTATTAGTATGTATAAAAATAGGAAAACAACTTTTTTCTATGCTCTTACGTAGAACTTACAACCTGAAAAATTGTTGAATTATAAGCTACTTGACTGTGTACCTAAATGCAAATGCTTTTTGATGAAATATAGAAATGTTGTTTAAGACGTTTTACATATAAGTGAGAAGAAGAGTGGTATTATTGTAACTTTAAGTATTCGGTAGCTGTAAAACGAATGTGTTATTATTCGTCGTGGTTGGTTAATAAAATAAGATTTTATTGTATTTAATTTAATTAAAGGAATTAGTTATGTTGTGTTCGTTATTAGTTACGTAGGTATATATTTGATATGCGCTAATAAAAAATTATTAAACTTATTTGTTTAAATTGTATTAGTAATTAGCAATGATATTTTATGTATAGATACGTTATATACTCACAATATATCCTAAAATAATGCTTCATATGCAGTGTCAGGCACACACAAATACAAGTTTCATTTTACTTAATTTATTACATTGACAGACTGTATAAGAGAGATGGCTCTAATAAAATGATATAAACAAAAAAGACAAAGATAGTTTGTCACTTCCGCGCAGGTGTAAGCAAAAGTCATAAGAATTCACCAATTAAATATAAATAAACAAATAGTTGCCATGGTAATTGGCATAGACTAACGACACAGACGGTTCAATGTTATAGATGTTACGTTTCCTGTACACATAAACAAATATTTAATTATTATTATGAAGTTGTATTAAAATGAAAAAAACTTTTTTGGAGATATAACTGTATTAAGTATTTATTACTAGCTGTGGTGTCGTTTTCGGTCATCATCATTTCACCCAATAAACACCCACTGCTGAGCATAGTCCTCCTTATAGAACTCCATAAGGACCGAACTTACGCTATTCATTTCAAGGCAGTTCCCGGAACCCGTACAAGGTCATCACTCCAACTTGTAGGATATAATAATAGTGGTGCGTAGATGAAAAAAATGGATGAAATAAAAGAAAGGATGAAGTATAAGCCTTTTAACTTTTTTTATCTAAAACACAAATAAAATTTATGTTCAATAGCTATTTACAGAAAAGCAAATAGCATTTTTCGTCAGTAGCGATAATCTTTTCTTTAATGTATACGTATATTCAACATCATTTTTGCAAACAAACATTTTTGCCATCACGATTTCATTGTATATAATAAATAGATATATTTGTTAATTACATAAAAAATAATCAAGTATTTACCCAAATCGAAATTAATAAAATGTGTAAACGTTCTATTTTTAATAATCGTATCTACATGATAATCTTTGAACACAGTGTACGCTAGCTTTGTCACACTAGTGATTGAAGCAATGTTTTATCCCTTTCATTATTTCAATACAAGTGTCAGGCAAGCGTCATTCATAAAGAATTGAAAATTGTTACTTTTTGCTCTAAAATTATAATATTTTAATACATTTCCCTGTGATATGATATTCCCCTATCTTTCTTTATTTTACTATCGTAATTTGTGCACTTTCTGAACACACAAGAAGGCATTATTGATAATTTTAACGTTTATATCAGCATGTGCGTTCGCTGTCACAAGTCACAATCTGACTGATTCCACTGGTCCCAATTAGGACCAATTCACGGTTTGCGTTTTGGTGCGTTGGTAACGTATCTACCTCTTGTTTCTATATATAATATCATTGGTAATTAGACACAACAAAATAATATCTATTTCACGTCAGCACAGAACATGACTTGCGTGTTCGTTACATCTAGCCTAATTGAGTACAGAAAAGCATTATTTTTCCAGCAAAGCAAATAATTAACGTTTAAGAGGCCTACACCACCGAAACTAGCGCCATCGAACATTTTATTTTTTTACTCCTTAACCAGATCAAATTTAAAAAATCTAGCTCGGTACTTTGCTAGTATATTACTTGTAGTATTTTTGGTATTACTTTTCACTATTCTAACTGTTCATTATTCTAGAGAACTTTTGATTACCGCCAAAAGTGGCCACTTTTGGCGGTAATCAAAAGTTCTCCTAATTTACCGAATGCAAAATAATGAAAAGTAATACCAAAAATACTACAAGTAATATACTAGCAAAGTACCGAGCTAGATTTTTTAAATTTGATCTGGTTTAGGAGTAAAAAAATAAAATGTTGGGGGGGCGCTAGTTTCGGTGGTGTAGTCGCCTTAAGATATTCATTTGTACTGAACTTGTAAATATATTTGCAATGTGGAGTTATGTGCGAAGTTTTGGGGTTAAGTGGCTGGCGACATGTCCAGTGTTTGTGTCGTTTTAGTTTGTAGTGAAAACGCGGGATTATCTCGCGAGAAAATACATTTTAAAAGCCATTTTCAACTTCATTAGCGACACCATTTTGTTAACAAAATCTTTCATTTGAACTAGTATAGTATTATATTACTTATATGTGTTTGTACTAACTAGCCATCTTCCGCACTAGAAAAAAAATAAGCCATTTTTTTAGCCTATTACTAAAACCAACCACCTTAGTATCTTGAATTTATTTATTGAAGCTGTAAGCTCTGTTGCAAGTTGAATCCAAATATTGATGTTTAATGTTGAACCGCTTTTACGTGATTGCGACAAACATGAACGTCTAGTATTTGGATATTTGAACGTATGTTATAACTCTTATGTGCTAAATAGGTATTTCTGTCACTAGCACAGGTTTGAACTTTATTATAATTAAGAAAGTTCACTAACGAAAGCAAAATTAAACATAAACATTACATTGGAAAGTATATCGTATCTAAATACCTACATTTCTTCAAAATTTATTTTATAATTTATATACTGGAGTCATATTTAATAGATTGCCATAATATAATCAGTTGTATGAATGCCTAAATAAACAGTAGAGTGATCTATGCTCATTAAGTGAAAAACTACATGATAATACATTACAAATAAAAACATGTATACTCTTCAACCTTTCAAGTAATTTCCAACGTTTGTAGGGCGTAATTGTGGAATTTCCTCGCAGTACAAACAGTTTCACTGAAGAAAGTCAACGTCAACAAGGTATGATGGACAGACTGAGTTGATGCGTGTTTGATGGGCCCTCTACACAATGGGCAGAGTTGGCCCAACAAATGATCGTCGATGTTTGCCGCCATTACGGCTATTATGAAAAAACATCTACAATAACAACCGATCATAGACCTTTCGTGATTGCCTCTACTCGTCCAACGCTGCCCATTGTGTAGAGGGCCCATTAGCTGCACCTTATTATGACAATGTGTTATTTGTTATTGTGTACTACTAGTCCACAAGTATATTATGTATGTACACAGTACATATAAGAAGCAGCTTTGATGTTTACAGAACGTTAACTTTTCACTTCAATAGCTACATTTTGAAGAGAAAATCGTAAGGAAACTGTTTTTTGGTAGAGGAAAATTTAATCGAGGTTATCATTATTATTGTTGCAGTATGGAATAGGATTTCTATAGTTGTGAGTGTTATGTTTATACTTAGGTATGTTTGTTTATTAGGTTCTAACTACTGAGTTTTTCTTTATCTCATTTACAAGTACGAGAACAACGATAAATTTTAATTAATTTATATATTGTTGATTCAAAAGCGCTAAGTCAATAAATAAATCTTTGAGCACGTTGACATGTATTTACCTATTAATTAATAATAGATATTAATATGTATAGAAATATAATAAACTAAATAAAATGTTTAATGTTATATTTGTATTATTATTTATCAAAACCAACAAAATATTACCAGCAGTCCATGTAAATTCGTCAGGTCAGAAGCTGTCTGGCGGCTGTTGTATCGTTTATTACACGATCAAAAATCGATGACCTATTTTCAATTTTCCATGAATCTGTTATGGCGTTTTACCTTACACCTTTTTACATTAAATTCTTTGTTTATCGTTTTATTTTTATTGTCTTCTTCATTCGGTCGTGGTATTGTTATAAATATTTAATTAAACTTACAATTATTAATTTTTCATGTAGCTAACTTTGAGCTAACTATATAAAAAGTTAAACGTTTTCTGCTCTACGGCTATTTCCTTTTATCTTCGCGTGACAATTACCTCGCTATTCGAACAAACAAAAACAGTAAATCTATAAGTAATTACATTTCTTCTAACAAATTATACAATTAATGTGCTAAAATTACACATTTGTAGAAACATGTAGGCGTGTTTGATTGAGATTCTCGAAGACTCCAAGTGTGTCAAAGAAATTTTGAAATTAAATAAGTTTTCTCGTCATGAATCTTAATTAATAAATTAATTACTTTTATGATAGAATCAGTTAATTAGTCTGGTACTCAATTATGGTATAATGGAATCCATAAATTTGCGAAATATCTGGCACTGCCCGGAATGTTATTATTTTATGTTTATCTAAAAACGAGTTCAAAATGGAGTTCGTAAAGTGATTCCTCAGATATCACAGTGATTTAAAATGAACTTATTGTTGTTATCGTATCATAAAATACATATTTAACGAATGTATGTTTTTACGTGTAATTACGTGTATATAAAGATGAGAGAAGTTGGAGTTAGAAGATCCTAGTATTAATTAAAATCTACTACTTAACTTCTATACAAACATGCGGGGACAAGAAAGTACATATTTGTGTCATTTGTGTGTGTAAAATTAAATATATCATCAGAAAAACGTAGAAGAATTATAAGTTACTCAGGAAACCCTTAAGTTGACAGATGAAATGCCCCCCGGGAAATTAATGGTCTACAAATGTAAGTTGGGTTATATATTATATAATTTATTGGTAATAATTCAAAAAATGCCATGAAGAATGTTCATGAATATTGCTTGTTGGATCTGTCTTTTAAACGATTAAAAAGTATTAAATTCATACAAATATAAATCTGTCAATTCTTTGCTTTCTGAATTTTCCTTCCCTTCCTTTCTGTATTTTTTTCCATGCGATTGTTCTCAGTTTTAGAAGTAACACCTTATTGAATTGTACGCGCTAATGTTTTAGAATAATTGGCCTATTAATTTATTCGACACATAGAATTGAGTATGCATCGCACGAACACAGCAGGAAATGTGCATACTATTCCCATAGGAACCTAGCTTTTAATTAATTAACAACGTCATTATCTGTGAATAAGGCTTTTAACACGCTTTTATTAGCTTCACCTGTATTATATATAAGTTTGTATGTAAACGACTCCTAACTCGATTTCTTCACCACTTTAGACGGACAGATTTAATTGAAACTGTTCATTTATCAAGTATCGGTGACAATATAATAATTTCATGACTTAATCATAATATTTAAGCATGTTTTTAGGTATTTTTTTCAAGAAGCTTTATTATTTATTCATGTACAAGTTAGTATTCTTTGTATTTGGACCAACAGTATTTCAATATTTATGACGCTTCTTCCGTTTATTTTAGAGATTCAACCGCCATTCTTTCTCACATTTTCTTCATTCCTCTTTACAAGAATTTGACCTTTCCAAAGCGTTCGACTTCGTGTCACACTATAAACTATTAAAAAAACTAGAATCGTACGGTATAAGAGGGCAAACGCTTCACTGGATAAGATCTTACCTTCAAAATAGGCAGCAGTGTGTAACAATTTCTGAAGTAAATAAAAACGATGAAATAACGCATTATTTTTCTGACTACGAAATAATAAAATATGGCGTACCGCAAGGCAGTGTACTTGGTCCAATTCTTTTTGTATTATATGTAAATGACATAGTTAATATAACAAATCACAAGTGCATCTTATTTGCTGACGACATTTCTTTAATTGTAACTTCTGACAAAAATAATATACATGACCACATAAATGACATTAATTATAGTATTGACAACATAATAAAATGGCTTGACATTAATGATTTGAAAATAAATTTGGACAAAACAAAATTTTTACAATTTAATAAATTTAACTTTGACATTCCTAAAATACAAGCAAAAAATGAAATAAAGTTTCTAGGTGTGACTATAGATACAAATATAGACTGGAAACTACATATAGAAAATGTGTGTAGTAGATTAAATAAATTTGTTTTTGCATTAAGGCAAGTAAGAAGGGTTACAAACTTAAAAACCGCACTTACTTCTTATTACGCTTACGTGGAATCTGTTTTGCGTTATGGACTTGTTATCTGGGGTAATAGTACCGATATAACAAGAGCATTTCTGGCTCAAAAGAGATGTATACGGGCCTTATGTGGTATGAGATCGGATCAGTCCTGTAAGCCGATATTTAAAAAACTTTGTCTGCTGCCATTGCCATCTCTTTACATTTATGATATGTGCGTGTTTGTGACTAAGCATATGTATCTTTATAAAAAGGCAAGTGATTTAAATAGCCGTAGTCGCAGAGATCCAAGTAAACTAATTTTAAAAGATAATGAGAAGAAGAATTTGTTCACGAGAAGTCACATTTAATTCATTTATGTTTTGTGTTTCATCAAGAATAATTGTATTTTTTTGTTAAAGTTAAAGTTAAGTAAACTATTATTGTACCTTTGTAGTTTGCCGTTTTTTGTCACACAATTTTACTATTATCGGTGTGCCTTGTAATTGGCGTTTTTATATGTAATTAGTATAATTTATCTTATCAACAGCTGTAAGGTACCTTTTATGAATAATAATAATAATATAATAATAATCCTAGATTAAAAAAATATAATAAAAACTGTCTTTGTATGAGTGTAATAATATATAATAAAGTGCCAACTAAATTAAAAAACTTAGATACTAAATTATTTTTTAAAGAACTTCATAAATGGCTTCAACAGAAATGTTTTTATAGTGTTAAAGAATACCTAAACTCGTAATTAACATTGTCTACTTGCGTATTAATATTGATTTTGTAATAATGTATGTAATTTTTGTAATGAATATGAATGAATTGTGAAATATTAATTATAATAATGTGAATGAATAACAAATGAATTGATTTTAATAAAATAAAATTAAGAAGACATAATATAAAATGTATATCTAATGAAAAATGTATTTGCATGCCGTTGAATAACGGCTTAACATGCTGAAATAATGTATCTTATTCTTAACACCTATGTATACCATGTTTACTTGCAAATAAACGATTTATTTATTTATTTATTTAATCATTTTTCACCAACGTTCCCAAAAACGGAACGCTACAATTAAGAACAATATTTTTATAATCTTGTACTATTTATATAAAAGAATAGACAGACGGCTTAGTTAGGTCGACCACAGGTATCATACTCAAAGATACAATAACTTCTTTCAAATACTCTGAAGTCCGAAAAGAATTTAACCACAGGTATCATACTCAAAGATACAATAACTTCTTTCAAATACTCTGAAGTCCGAAAAGAATTTAATTTACATCTATTAAGATATATGAATGCATGACATCGGCATTACAATACTACATAAGTATTAAGATTAATAAATAATAAGTATGATGTAGCTATGGAATTGACTATCTATTAATCATTATCGTCCAAACACATTAAGCTGTTTAGGCGTAAATTACATGCAAATGTTCAAATAATTTAACAAACTTTCACATTTATAATATTCAATGCTTGTAATATTGCAAGTCATAAATATTAATTAGCCAAAACTGTAGCGGTGATCACAAATGTTTTATAATCTCATTAATTATTGTCACTGATTAATACTAATGAGTTACTGGCGGTCCGTTTCATGTATTTTATCTATTCATTTGACACATAGCGTGTTATTAATTTGCATATACCGTTAATTTACACATTACGATTGATCTTACGTGACAAGTCTATTAATTGAGAATTCAATTTTAATTCAAATATGTATTATATTATAAACGATGTGAATGATCCATTTGGTATAGTAATGGCAAAATAAATCACAATTTGTGTTACGATTAGCGGTATATAAAATATCGTGTGAACAGATTTTAGTTTCTATATTATTTATTTTTATTTCAATGTTTATGAAATTTATAAGCTATTACGTTGCATCTATCGAACTATCGCAAAGAGTTATATTTTTGCCTCCCCGTTGCATAAAGGCACCCCACTTAAACTTAAACTAGGCGACTCCGAACGGCGGCCAATAAAAACTGAGTCGTTAGCAATTTCAGGCAGTAATTAAAGAAAATAAAAGTGTAATGAAAACTTGTGTTGCTCTAAACAATTTCCGAGCACGCTTCACTTTTATCGCAGAAGTTAGACTGGGGTATTAAAAACTTAACGACTGAACATGTCAGACAAATCCCCTCTTGTAGAATCTGTTTTATGTATCATAGAATAATTTTATACTTTAAACTTTAGCCTTGAAAATTTCGCTGCTTTGTGAATTTTTTATGACGTCGTTATATATTTTGTAATACGAGATGGTTTGCCGTCTTTATCTTGTCTTGTCTGTGTCTTTCATGCAAAGGGGAGCACCGTTTTCTTATATCTGGGTATGTTTATTGCACGTTACAGATGATAGATAGATATAAATTAAAGACGCTATAGTGTTCAGTAAATAAATGAAATGTGTATAAAAACTACTAACTATAATGAATTTTGATGATGAATTATCTAGATTCTAGAATGTAACTTTCAACTGTGGACGTGATAATGCTTCAATCAGTGTGATTGTGTTTTTGAATAGACCTTAAGAGTCCTTATCGATTTTAGAGTGATTTTTACTTGTTTCTGTAATTCTTTGGGGTGTAATGGCCGTATACCACCTAACGGCCAAAGCCAACCTC
>CAJQZM010037446.1:0-26634 GCA_907164665.1 Colias nastes | reverse complement strand
AATAAAATATGATCAAAACGTTAGGATAAAATAATATTGATATTATAATATATGATATTGATAGATAATAGGTTTGGTTGATAACAATCAGTCAACGAACACAAGTATAAACTCGTTATAACTCTGGCATAAAATAATATAAATATATTAGCCATTTAAAGCGCTCTATGCCTCTATCTAATCTTTCAATACTTAATATACTAAGTATTTGTTTATAAATAGTAATATTAGAACAAAAATGGTAATATTTTATGTTTTACAAAACTTTTACGTTACCTATTATCCTAACCCCAGTGGGGACAAATCCAACTAACCAAAAATAAAAATCTGTTCAGTTATGAGTGGTGAAACTAAATCTATTTTCTACAGTTTCTCCCCGCGGGTTCGCTCGCATTTCAGTTGTAAATCTAAACCATTCTCGTATATAGAAATAATGACTGAAACTGGCTTTCTCGTATTTCTCTCATCAAACATCGAACCATGCAAGTCTTGAAGTATTGGAGACAATTATATATGCATATTTACATTATGAACTCTAATAATTCAACTGTTTTACGGAAAGTAATGAACAAAAAAATGTTTTAATTTAAGTAGGTATGTACATATTTTTAATTTACAGTTTCACTTTTTAGTGAGGACTTATAATTAGATTACAGTACCTACGTGAAATAAATTAGACATTATTCCGTTAAAATTAACTAGAATTTAAATGTAGAGTCATATTTAGTTATAAGGTACAAAATAATTTAATATCATTATTTATATATTATTTTGTAATAATTATGTATCGACTTGCTGTTGGTAAAGACATCTATTATTAAATATTATTAATGCCAAATTAGATAATTTAACTTACATAAATACTAACAATCCATTTGATTTGTTCTGTAGTTAGTTTATAAATGACATTATTAACACTCACACAAAATGTGATATCAGTAGAGTTGCGCAATGGTATGAGAATTTTAAAGATTTGTGAGAGTCCTATTATTATCTATACCTACTCTATTACCTTGCTTGAATAATGCTGATTTCCTAAAACATCTCTTCTCTCTCTTAAATATATTTTTATGAAGAAACAATGTGAGTTTGTGACAACGGACTTATTATTATTTTTCTTACTCTTTCACGAAAAAGCTACAGGACCGATTAGGCTGAAACTACACAGTAATATAGGTTACATCAGAATAACATAATATGAGCTATAGACATAATTAATTGTGCACGCGGGTGAAACCGCATGGCGCAGTTAGTACTCAGTAAAACAATGAAAAAATCTATATATATAAAAATGAAACACGTTTCGCGTTGTCACGGCATCACGTGTGATCGGCTGAACCGATTTCGATAATTCTTTTTTTATTATATTCCTTGAAGTAGGATGGTTCTTATGTAGAGAAAACGTAAATATGTACAATGGGCGAAGCCGGGGCAGACCGCTAGTATGATATGGTATAGTCGAGACATTTTTAATGTTCATTATTTACGAAAACAATAATATCGTGATAATAACATCTCACCCTTGATAATGGTAAATGTCACCTTAATTATAAGAATGGCCCTGATCTTCGACTTAGAGAGACTGATAAGTTTGGAAATGTTCGATTGCTCGTAAAAATGCTTCAATTAAGATAATTCTTATCAAATAATGTTGGTACAGGCGAAATTAACTTTTAATTCATTGACAATTGGTTCATTTTTGTATTTTTTTTCCACATTTCTAGATTGTTGTTATTAGAAAGGCTAACTTACAAAATTTTCCTAGTACTTAACTATTCGTAAGTAAATCGTGGGTAAAAAAAAAGTATTTTTTAAACTAAATATACAAAAATCCTATGTTATTTTTTAATTTATGATAGACATAGGCTTAGAATAGAACCTACTTAAGTTTTTCTTTGAAGTGGTAAATGGATGTTTGCAAGTTGCTTTTATTTTTAGAGATATCTACATCCATATTAAATTTATAAATGGGCAAGTAACTTTTTGAGTCACTTCTTCACGCCTTCAACCAATGTAAATAGTTTGAGACACGAAAATGATAATGGGATAGGTACTTATGCCACCGGAACGGGAACTATGCGGGTGTTTCCTTGACTACTGTTGTCGCCCGGTCAGCTTTTTCTGTCTGCTATGTCCTAGCCCTTATCATTAAATATATACAATAAGACTGATAAAATTGATATTTGTTACTGAATAAATGTTTTTGATTTTTGATTTTGATTTTTTGATACAAACTTACCTATTATACAAAAACAAATCATTAAAATAGGTCGAGTGGTTTAGGAAAAAATTGGATACAATTAAATTATAATACTTATTGATTGTATTAAATTTACTTGAAATTATGTTAAGGCACTGAGATAATAGTATGATTTGTAAACAATTCTCACATGATGATTGTTGAAATATTATTTCATTCGTAGCATGCATGACTCTTATCACTTGATGCAAGTCGTGCAAAAAGACTAGCTTATTTCCTTTTGTTTTTTAAATATGTTATTTTTGTATAGATAGCACCAATAGATATAATAAGGTTATATTGGAGATTGTATACATACGAATGAATCCATTAAAAAAAACATATCACGTTAAATAAATAAAATCTATTTAGGTACATATTTTATTATAATAAATCTGTAGAAGGGTCAATTCTGTACATTGAGAATATTGAAAAAATAAATAGCAGGTGGTGTTACTGGATCGATACCAAACCCAAATATGGGATTAAATTTTTTTTTGTCTGTCTGTCTTTCTGTCTATCTGTATGTTCAGGCATCACATGAAAAGTAACGGTTCGATTTTGATGAAACTTGGTATAATTATACCTTATTTTCCTGGGCATAAAATGGGATACTATTTATATTTTTGTCCTGAAAAAATACGTACAAAAAAAAACTTAATTTTTCTTAATTTTTCGCGCGGACGGAGTCTTGGGCGGAAGCTAGTAGTAATTTAACAATAGACAATGACAAACCATACCGTAGATAAGTATATACATAATTAGGTATCTAATTAAGTAATTAGTAATTTAATGTCTAGTTTTGATTAAAATAAACTTTTTGTTTTTTATAAACCTTGCTCTGCTGTACGAAAATATAACTTGAAATTATTCTGGTCCGAGTGGCAGGGAGCCGCTGGATGCAGGCCGCCGGTGACCGGTCGTGGTGGAAAACCCTGAGGGAGGCCTTTGTCCAGAAGTGGACGTCCCACGGCTGAAACCACAAAGATTACGTAAAAAATACTTAAACAACAAAATTACGTCAACAATTTTTTGCTAAATTTTTCCTGAAAATCCATGTTTTCTTCTCTAGCTTCGCGCAGCCGGCATATACCGCTTCTCTAATGTGAGCATTTTGTCTATGAAAACATCGCCGTCCCCGGAGAATAAAATGATAATCGCCGTTATCATAGTTCTATTGTTATGCGATATTTGAAGCTTACGTAGCCTAATACATCTATACAATTTTTTTTTGTAATTTTTCTCCTGTAATTCACAAAGTTATAAGATATTACAATAATATTCACTGCTTTTTCCCAGAACATATTCGTACTAGAAAATAAAGATAGTATAATGATAGTGAAAAAGTTTCTTAACTATTTATGTGATAATAACTATTACAATAATATTCTCGGAAAAAACGAATCGGCGAAATAACGACGAACACCTATTATCATTTTATTCTCGTAAAAATATGTTTTGGCGCCATTCGTATGACCATGTAAATCATGATCACGATGATGATCAGGAAGACTGATTTTTATTACTTTTTATTGTGTTCATTTTTAATATAATAATAGTTGATTACTCTAATATTGTCTTATTAAAAAATACAGAATAAAAGTTCATTGGATATTATCCATTAATGCATACCTATGTCCAATATGAACGAGAATAAAATGATAAGTGTGTATTAGTAAATTTACATATCAGTCAAATGCTACTAACTTTTTAAATTTTAATTATCTTCAGTTCTCTTAAAGTTATTAAAAATATTTTGATACGTAATTAAAGGTTAAAAAATTAGCTACCACTGAGCCTTTTTTATCTCTCTACGTCTATTGCATGGCAAGTTATAGTCAATTAGGTATCGGTTTTTTATTTCTCCTGAACAGTTGTGTTTTTGCAGTTATCATTTTATTCTCCGGGGACGGCGACATAATCTTGAACGATAGCTCACGTGCTGGTGGCAAAGTTGGGCGGGTTGCTTTTTATGGGTGTACACTGTACACATAAAGTTTTAAGAATTCATCTATTTGAAAAAAAAAATGCGTCTGGAATTTTATAAGTATTTTTTTACGTACTCAGCGTATGCAAAACTATAACCTCCTTTGAGCTTAGTATACCAACAGTGGGACACCCTGTATATAGGTCTACCAGAATCTGATGGCATATTTATATTTAAGAAATAAAAGATTTTCATGTGGCAACTTATTTGACAACTATCAAATTGGTTGTCAAATTATTTGTCTTTTTTGCAGTTGATAAATAATTTTTAGGATTTTGTCTAAAAAATCTTCGAAAATGTCGAAAAAGCCGCTGTGATCACAAGCAAGAGGTGTTGTTTATAATGTGTATAGAAAAATATTTGATGAAGAAGGGTCAAACACATCACAATTTTCAATTTAGAAGATTTTATTGGTAAATTGGACTTACCCGCTTTGATACTTTCAATTAAAAAATATTATATGTAGGTAACTATAATATTGTTTGTTGATTGGAATATAATTTTATGAAAACTTATTACAGGAGTTTCCAATACGGCTATTCGTCAAGTCCAAGCTGTCCAAGTCAATTTTATAATGTGTGTATCTGTTAATACTTACGAAAATAAACATAGTTTTATTTTATTTTTATTTTATTTTATAAAAAATTATAAGCAGTCTAGTTTTCTATCGATATAACATCGATATTTTCACATGGCATAATGATAATGAACATACAAATATAGGTATGTGTAAATAATAATATGTATTACCTGTATAAAAGTAATATGTATATTATACATGTAAGTATGTACCTACATAATATTAAGTGTATATTATCTCATTATTAAGTACAGTATTGTCCACTTATGTAATGTGACTAATGATATTGAGAACAAACTAAAAAATAAGCAGTATCAAGATCGTTCAGTCCATTTTCCCTAGGGTTGCACACTCAAAATTTTGATTTCCCTAATTGCCATCAGATTCTGGTTTACCTATACTTCTCTGTGATCAAATTTGTTTACATATTATGTTTTGTGCTTTTTTGAAGTTATCTGTACGTGCAATTTAAAAAAAAAAATAAAATTAGTAAGTACTTATAAATTTCACTCAATGATAGAAAATAGTAATTTTAATTAGGTACACTTAGTAGGTACATATGCAGTATGAAGTATCAGCTTTAATGCAGATAAAAAATAAGGATGGTGTCGAGAAAAAAACAACAAAAGCACTTTTACGATAACAATAATAATTATTAACTTATATTGAACTAGCTTACCGCCCGCGGCTTCGCCCGCTTTGTCTAAAACCTAATAAATTATATATTAAAACCTTCCTCTTGCATCACTCTATCTATTAAAAAAACCGCATCAAAATCCGTTGCGCAGTTTTAAAGATTTAAGCATACAAAGGGACATAGGGACATAAGGACAGAGAAAGCGACTTTGTTTTATACTATGTCCCCCCCCCCACCGCGCTTCCTTCCCCACCGCGCTTCGTCACGTAAACATTAGCTCTGACAACTTTTATTCTTAAAAATAGTTACAGTGTAAATAAACCAGTAATTTCGTTGCGTATGAACTTTTGAAGTGTTATTAGTAAAATTAAATATAACGAATTGGAACCAAATTCGATAAAACAGTGATTAAAAGTGTTTCCAAGTGATTCAGTGCAAAACTAAGAATTGCAGCAAGTGCGGTAGATCTAATATTTCGCACATTAAGGTGATTGCTACGATCTGTTCCCAGCCAATGTCCCGCTAGATGGCGCTGAATTCTACATTTCTAGTTTATTTGAGTTTTTGCGTAATTGGAAAAGATTAAGGTCGTAGGAATAGTCATGGCGGTTACTGAATATTATATTTTATTGAAATATGTCATATCATTGCCTTAAAATCCACCCAATTCGGTAAAAAAATGCATTATAACATCTGTCATTGCATACAGGGTCGTTTACACACACAGACGTATACAAAAATGATAAAGATTTAAGTCTAGATGGCGTGAATGTAAAACAAGTAGGATTGTTATAAAAATAAAAGTTATATTTGTTGGCGTAAACTATTTTGTTGTAATTTTGGGAAATAAATAATGTCAAAATTGATTACAATAAAACGCAGTTTTATTTTATTACATTACACTATTGTTTTTTTTATCAAAACATGTATTTGAAGTAGCATATACCTATGATATAATATTATGCTAAGAATAATTATTCATACAACAACAAATCTAAAACACTATTTACTATGGAAAAAAACCAGGAAGGTGAAAAAGATATTTACGATTTCGACGCACTCGACTTTTAGTAAAATATAGTAGGTAAAAATTAAACAATGGTAATGTAAATTCTAAACAAACTACTACCAAAATACAATTAGAACAAAAATCATTTGACTTGTTTATTTCACCCAGAGGCCAGAGGCGGCTCGTGACAAAATTGTATAGGTGTTCACTTGAAATAAAACAACGAAAATACAATAGCGTTCGGGATGATTTATTACAAAAAAATGAGCACCACATTTTATAAATGTCTATAACACTAAAAATTACAAAGTACAGGCTATTTCAAAACGAATTCAATGACTAGGTATCAATAATTAGTAAATCACCGAATTTGCATTCGCGAGCGTAGGTATCCATAGTGTTTGTCACTGACGGTCACTGACCTCTATAACTTATAGTTATAGAGGTCAGTGGTGTTTGTTGTGTAAACATGTATGTATTTGAGTAGTTAGTAGCATATTATATTCTGAATTTCTGATCCATGCCTATTCACTCAAAACTAATAACACTAATGATTTGTAACAGTAAATTATTTCAATAGGTAGGTATTTGAACATTTCCCAACAAGACGTAAGAATAATTATTCGTAGGTATACAAGATACAATAACAAATCTAATACACTATTTATTATTTTATTATTTACTAGCGGTCCGCCCCGGCTTCGCCCGTGGTACATGTTTACGTTTTCTCTCCATAAGAAGTAATAGCTAGAGAGCTAGCGCAAAGCTACCTGTATGTATTTGACCAGACCTGGATTTTTGTGTGTTGATTCCCCTAATAATACCTACTATACATGAGATGAGGAGTCACTAAGCCCAGAGTGGTGGACGGGGCGCGCGCTTAGGTAAGACAGGTGGAAATTTTTGGCGAACTTTGAAACCATTTGACCACGTCTGCCATTTTGATATTTGAAAATAGATTATTATTACTATCGGAAAATAACAATGGCAGACCATTATCACGCGGATAACATTCTGGCAGACACTTATGAAAGTGCTGAAAAAAATACAATTTTGAAAGTATTTGACCAGATCTGCCATTCATATATTTTATTTATTAGGGTCTTAAAAACTTATTTTCGAAACGGCAGACATTTTCATTGCGTACAGACTTCAGCAGACAACAAAACTTTACAGACTTCAGCAGTCAACAAGACTTAGCTTCTACATGGTCAGATGTATATATGTATTACGTTCCCTGACCTTACATCAATGATTTACTTTATTAATGTTTTTATGGTCATTTACATTTAATTTTGAAAACTATGGAATAAAATTTATAAATTTGATGATGCAAAACTAAATATACATTTGTAAAGAATCTCAAATATAAAGTTGTGTTGCAAATAACAAATCATCATTTAAATATTTAGTTTATTTCTTTATTTAAGAAACAATTAACAATTACAAAACAACATAAAAAAACACGCATGCATTTATTGAAATGTTCATTCATCATCACTATCGTATGGCGTTGTGTGACTCGTCTTCATAATCCATTGAATCGGATTCTGTAAAAGTAAAACGTAAATTATATAATAAAAGAAATGAGTAAAGTCAAAAATAATTATTAAAGAGTTAATCATTATAAACTTACCTAGTAAGGCAATGCCTTTGATGTCGCACGATGCCGCCGCGCCGCCAGTGTAGGTACTTCTGCTGCTAGGGTTGCAACAAATGGGAAATAAAACAATTGTGATTATTACTATTATGATGTAATCATTTATTCATATGTACATTCAAAACAATTGCGATTATTAAATCTGATGTAATTATTTTTTCATAAATATATAATTATTATTAATTACATAATATATTGCACTGTGAAATATTTACGTATCACTTTATTTTTGATGTTCTTAATTGTCTTTTATAAAATTTAAGTGACGCATTCGCATTGGGATCAACAATCCGATAAGAAAAGAATGGAGACAACATATACATAGCTTTGATTTCAATTCTACAGATACAAAATATACAATCTATCTAAAATGATACAACGGATGTTTCCTGCGTTTTCTCGTCAAAATACCGAAACAACGTAATTATTGTATAGTAGTTGGGCGTGAAAGTAAAAAAACAAATGAAAAGTGTTTTCCATATGATTATTTATTAAATTTACGCGATTAAGAATAATTTCAACGATACAATTTAGTAACCGAGAATTCAGAGGATTAAAGAAAATACCTGCCTGATCATTTTATCAAACTCTAAAAGAATTATGGTTATTTCGCATCACTCGGTTTATTAGTTTGGTAATAATTATTAAAGGTACAACCCTAGCCATTGAGTCGAACGGTAGGCAACACAATATCGACTTTGTGCGGGTACATATGGTACATTTCTTCTTGCTGTGAAGCGTAATTATTATTATTAAGATTTTTTAGGCTATTTTGAATCAGCTGTTCTAATTTAATTCTAGAAATTTATTAAAACGTGATTTTTTTAAAAGTATATTATGAGTTTATAAATACCTCAACCAATAGTTATTGTGTCCTATCCTCATTTCTTTATATCTTGGTAGTTAACTAAAGTGTTAAATTTACATAACCTCAACAACAACATTTACACTGCCACTGCACTAAAACTAATATGGAATCCATCACACAGTCTATTGATCAGATGTTTGAAGTGTTTAACCACAGAATGGATGAGTTCCAAAAGGATCTCCAGACAATTTCAACAGCCCCAATGGGTAGCCCGTCTTCTAAATTAGCGTCTGACTTTACAGTCTTTCGCACATTTGTCTTGACATCACTACAGTGTCTACAGTCTGAGGTTATCCTCCTGAGTAACAAAACAAAAGTACCTACGACGGACGACCACGCTTCGAGTTGCCAAACACACAGCCAAACAACAATAATGAGTAATAAATTGTTTACAAAAAAAACAAGTTTTCCATTTTTCTGTATGAGTAGACAGAACTTCAAAACGCCACCTGCTACGGTTTATATTATGAACGATGGTTATAAAAATAAAAGTTATATTTGTTGGTGTAAACTATTTTATTGATCAATAATTTTGGAATTTAAAACTGTCAACATTGATTACAATAAAACGCAGTTTTATTTTATTACACTATTGTTTTTTTATCAAAACATGTATTTGAAGTACCATATAATATTATGCTGATCCAAGCATTTTCACTCAAAACTAATATCACTAATGATTTGTAAAAGTAAATTATTTCAATATACATTTCATAACCAACAAGTAAGAATAATTATTATTATTCCTACCTACAACAACAAACCTAAAACACTATTTACTATGGGAAAATAACCAGGAAGGTGAAAAACATTATATTACCTATTATTTACGATTTCGACGCACTCGACTTTTAGTAAAATATAGTAGGTAAACATAATATTATGGTTTTGATTTTTGCTACTAGTATAAGAAAACTGCGTGTTCAAACTACTTGTTTGTCTGTCTGAAAATTCGGAAGTACTTTGGTAGTTTACCGATTTATAATAATATTGTATATATCGTTGTTTAAAAAATATTCAAACACAATAAAATATGATATACTGATTTATCACTGGTTTCAGTGATGAACTGATGAGTCAATGTTAGCCACTATACTTTCGTCATACGTGTGTATGATTGATGTGATTTGCAACGTGGTGATATTTCAGAAAAATCACGGGTCAAATTGTCCCACCGAAAATATAACTGCGTTATAAGAATAACTATACCTACGATAAATTATACATAATACAATATAGTCTCAAATGCATACTAGTGAAATATTTTATTTGAATCAATAAAATAAAAAAAAAATAAAAAATAATAATAATACAAAAATAAATTCACAACACAAGAAAATCCGCGCGCAAATCATAGCGCGTGACAATGAAATCAAGAACTTTCGAGCCGACGCGACGCGGACGACGAAGGAGCCTAACAAAAGTACCTACAATCATAGGCGGCTCGTGACAAAATTGTATGGCCGTGTTCACTTGAAATAAAACAACGAAAATAGGTACCTACAATAGCGTTAGCAGTACAAAAAAAATGAGCACCACATTATAAATGTCTATTTATACACTAAAAATTATAGAGTATTTCAAAACGAATTCAATTATTATTTAGCAATAATTAGAAAATCCCCGAATTTGCATTCGTGATCGTATTCATAGTGTTTGTCTACACTAATATTATAAAGAGGAAAACTTTGTTTGTTTGTTTGATTGTAATGAATAGGCTCATAAACTACTGGACATTTTACCAATGTTTGCAAGTTTGTGATTACTTTGATAGTTTACCGATTTATAATAATTGTATACTTATATCATTGTTTAAAAATATTCAAACACAATATGATATAGGTACTGATTTATCACTGGTTTCAGTGATGAACTGATGAGTCAATGTTAGCCACAATACTAATCACTTTCGTCATACATGTGTATGAACTATGATTGATGTGATTTGCAATGTGGTGAAATTTCATAAAAATCACGGGCCAATTTTTTGTTTTGAATCCCACCGAAAATACATATATTACTAATTGCGTTATTAGAATAATTAATTACTATACCCACGATCAATTATTACAATTTACAATATAGTCTCAAATGCATACTAGAGAAACATTGCAATTTGAATCAATTAAAATGCATAGCATACAAAAATAAATTCACAACACAAGAAATTCCGCGCGCAAATCATAGCGCGTGTCAATGAAATCAAGAATGTAATTTTATATCAAGCCGACGCGGACGACGACGCCGAACTAAAGTACCTACAGTACCATTTACCTTCAGTGTACAATACAGTTTACAGACCTACGACGGACGAACAATAATGAGTAATAAATTGTTTACAAAAAAAAACATAGTTTCTAAGGTCATTAGTTTTATTTTATTTTATTGTTATTTTCTTTGAACGATTGGAAATGAAATTACTCAATTTTTACACAGAACTTTGATTTATTAGAATTATGCTCATTATGTATAAGATAACGAACGCGAATGCACGACATCTAGCGCGTCAATGTCTAAACATCGCCTTTCGTTTAGACATTGACGCGCTAGATCTGTAATAAGTATATAGTCTATGCGCTAGATGTCGTGCTTTATGTCGTGTTTCGCTTGGCAAAAGTCACGCACACTACTGTAGAAGTGTCAAATTTTTCCGGTATTTTACTGTTGTTTTTCTAAGTAAATATTGTAAATTATTGATTAAAAAGGTCGAACGCGCACACATTTCATTATAGAGAAGTGATAAAATGATTAGTTTTAAAGAAATAGTGTCTGTGTTAAGTGTTTAGAGGTAATCAAAAATGTATGGAGGGACGGTCGGAACATCCACCTTAAGGTCATTGACTCACCTTGAAAAAGAAATTATAAATATTTTAAATAAAGATCAAAAATTTCACATTACATTACTAAGTCCACCTGGCACTAACAGTGATTGTTCTAACTATCAGTTGACCAACTCGAGTGAACAGAAGATCGAATCCAAGTCGTTCTCAAATTACTTATCTAACTTTTTTATTTTTTTTTACCATTAAAATTTTTTAAATTATGCCTCTCAAAAGAACCCCTCCACCCTCTGGTTCGACTTTGGAGCCCTTTGAAATTTTACCACATGGCGGATCAGCACCTAATATTTCTACGTGCAGAGATGACAATAGCATTCGTGATTTCCCTACCAACATAACTACGCGTGGTAATAAACGGAAACATGATCAAGATCTTAAAGAGGAATTGCAGGCTTTTAAAGCAGACATTCTTAGTAGTTTAAATAATTGGAAGGAATCTCAAGATAACAAAATAGAGGCTATATTAACAAACATAAATGAGCTTCGTAATGAATATAAAGACTTGCATTCAAGTGTAAAATTTATTAGTGATAAATATGATGAGATGATGCAATCCATCTCTGTATTACAAAAAGAAAACCAAGAAAAAACAAAACACATTTATGAACTTGAAATTAAAATGGAATCAATTGAGAGACATTTGAAATGTTCTACAATTGAGATTCGAAACAGCGTATTTCCAAACTATACATAGCCAGAACGCAACCATAGGAAACTGCTCGTGTATACTTTGTAATGCTGTTTTTAAGTTTGTTATTACAATATATACACGAATTTTGCGTACTGATCGTGTATACTTTGTAACGCGGATGCTTGCTTCTTCGTTCCAAACTATACACGATCAGTACGCAAAATATAACTAAATATACCTACTACACCACTTACGCTTGAGCGAAATAATAAATATATAGGTAATTAAAGACTTGTTCAGCTATATCTATCTACTTTTATTCTTCTTGATTATTATTGACTAGGTTTCCGCCCGCGGCTTCGCCCGCGCAATCAAAGAAAAACCCGCATAGTTCCCATTCCCGTGGGATTTCCGAAATTTTGTAATTTACCCGGGATAAAAAGTAGCCTATGTCCTTTCTCGGGTATCAAAATATCTCCTTATCAAATTTCATGAAAATTGGTTCAGTAGTTTAGGCGTGATTGAGTAACAGACAGACAGACAGAGTTACTTTCGCATTTATAATATTAGTATGGATTCAGTAAAATATGTAATAAAAATATTATTAGGTAAGCTTAGGAAAATAAATAGGTAACAGATAAGGGTACCTATGGGTTAGGTTAGGTTCGTGTTTTTTTTAACTGCATAAAAATAGGAGCCCCTCGAAGCGGGGCTCCGTCGCCTTGCAACCGTCTTCTTCTGGACTTATTAGATTCTTACATTTTAGTACTATTGTCAATAGTAAGTCGTGCTGTATAGTCGGGAACGACGAGGAATAAAGCTGCTCAATGACATGCTCGCTCACAGCAATGAATGCGATATATTTTGTTTAAGTTTATATAAATTTAAAAATATTATTTTGTTCTTTCTTAGTTATAAAAAATGATGTAATTTTAGTTAAGTAACTGCCTTGTAATGTTTTGGGTATACATACCTGTAAATTACTTGTGTTGGAAAATAAAATAAATAAATAAATAAATAAATAAATATCGACCACCCAGCTATACAAATCCGCGACCTTACTTAGAATGCTTAGATACTATTCTCAAAAAAATTAAACAACCGCACATAATATTTACGGGTGATATTAATATTAACACTCTCTGTAATGATATCCATAGCTCTCATTTAAACGAATACTTATGTATTTTAGCTAGTCATGGTCTGGAACTGGGTATAACATGTCCTACAAGACTTAACAATTGCCTTGACCACTTTATGATAAAAACCTCGGATAGTTGGCAGACTTTGGTTTTTCCACCATTAACTGATAACAGTCCTATTCTTTTACAAATAAGAATTAATAAGATGTCGAGATTAAAAAATAATTTGTCTAAGCAGGTACTAGATTACGCATTAGCATTGGAAAAAATCAGTGCAATCGACTGGACTCAGTATTTTTCCCTGCGTGATGTAAATCTTAGTGCTGAATGGCTTGTGAACAGTATCGGTGGAGTTATGAGGGAGTGCACTTCGATTAAGTATTTATCAAAAAAGAAGTTGCTTCTGAAGCCGTGGATTACCCCCGGAGTAGTAAGATCTATCCGTAAAAGAGATAAGTTGCATAAAAAAGCCAAGCTACGGCCTTGCGATAGTCAAATAAATAGTACATATCTATACTAATATTATAAAGCTGAAGAGTTTGTTTGTTTGTTTGTTTGAACGCGCTAATCTCGGGAACTACTGGTCCGATTTGAAAAATTCTTTCGGTGTTAGATAGCTCATTTATCGAGGAAGGCTATAGGCTATATATCATCACGCTACGACCAACGGGAGAGGAGTCACGGGGGTGAAACCGCGCGGAGCAGCTAGTATTATATATAGGAACACTTGTAACAAAATTATAGTCTTTAAAGCAGAAATATTACCAAACGCAATTACAAAATAGTGAGAAAAATTTAAAAAAAACGTGGAATATTATAAAAGACGTATGTAATATGAAAGTAAACAATGATATACCCACGGAGCTGCTCACGATTGGTAGTAACACAAAGGAGTCCTTAAACAAGATTAATAAATTTTTCACAACCATAGGTGGGAACTTGGCTAGGGAGATATTAAATAAATTACACAAGACGGAAGATGAACTCGCTAATCAAATAAAACATTCAAACCCGAATAACCATTCTATGTCCTTCATACCAACTGATTTATATGAAATTAACAAAATAATAAATGACTTGAAGACTTCTAGCGCACCTGGCCTCGATGGTATATCTTGTAGATTTATAAAGCTAGCAAAAGAATATCTTATTAGTCCAATTGAATATCTATGTAACTTAAGTTTAGAACAAGGTATCTTTCCAGACATCTTTAAAAAAGCTATCGTGACTCCAATTTTTAAATCAGATGATAAACAAGATGTTTCCAACTACAGACCAATATCTTTACTTTCAACACTGTCAAAGATTCTGGAAAAAATTATCAATAGCCGACTAATCAAATACCTAGAAAAAAACAATTTAATTACTACTTTTCAATATGGATTTCGGAGAGGAAAATCAACAGAAGAAGCCATACAGAGATTAACAACGTTAATATATCAATATCTCGATGGAGGGGACAAGGTTGTTGGCGTGTTTCTTGATATAAAAAAAGCTTTTGATACAGTTTCGATTCCGATCCTATTATCGAAGTTGGAAAGCTTAGGAATTCGTGGTCATGCGCAAAATTGGTTCAGAAGTTATCTGTCTTGTAGAGAGCAGTATGTGAGAGTAAAACATGATATGAGTGATGCCTCGTCGTGTAGTTTTGGCATTCCTCAAGGCAGTACGTTAGGACCTACTCTGTTCTTAACCTATATTAATAGCCTCCCTGACCAAATTGCTACCGACACAGATATCCAGATGTTTGCTGACGACACGGTCTTGTTATTTCACGGTCACAGTTGGGAACAAGCTCACAGTAAAGCAGAGAGAGGATTGAAAAATGTCACAAGCTGGCTGGAAGATAATTTGCTCACATTAAATATTTCTAAAACGAAATATCTTTGTTTTTCAAAGACAGCCACCTACGGTCCATCCACAAGTTTAACCATCAAGCTACACTCTTTTCCATGTAATAGAGGGCAACTAAGTCAATGTAATTGTGCGACACTAACTAGGGCTACATCTATAAGATACTTGGGTATACTAGTAGATGACAAATTGAGTTGGAAAGACCATATCACTCATGTTTGTAATCGTGTTAGAAAGCTTGTTTATATATTTAAGCATCTAAGATCAGTTGCTAACAAAAAACTGCTTATCCAAGTGTACAAAGCACTATGTGAGAGCATTATAAATTATTGTGTGACGTCATGGGGTGGGGCTCCTAAAACTATAATGTCCGAACTTGAGCGTGCCCAGCGGGCAGTGTTAAAAGTACTCATGCACCTACCATACAGGCACTCCACGGCGGATGTTTACGCGAAATCAGGAGTTCTTTCAGTTCGCAAGATTTATATATTAAAAGCTCTGTTGAGATACCACCGTTTTACAGCCCACACACTGCCTCGAACATGGAAGAGAAAAGTAAGGTGCCCTATACCCACCACCAAGACTCATTTTGCAAAACGGCAACTAAATTGCATTGCTCCACGGTTATATAACAGTATCCCGACTAATGACATCAACAAAATTATAAATTTACCTACCAATCGTTTTAAAAAATACATCGTCAATTGGCTCCAAAATCTTGATTATATACAAACTGAAAATCTTTTCATAACTATTAAATAAATGCTTGCAACAAAATCACTCACTCATGCATACTCACGCAAACATAGGTACACACAAGCACACACACACACACAACACACACACACACACACACACACACACACACACACACACACACAATATCCATCGGCCAAATCGTATATTTTATTTTTATTTCTCTTTCATCATTAGTCACTAAAATTTATTTTGTTAACTTGCCAAATATAATGTAATATGGAATTTGTAAGGGAAGGCACTGCCTCCTGAGATACAGGTAATTACCTAATTCAGAAGGCAGAGCAATATTGTAATGTTATATTTGAAGTTACTAATAAATTTTATTTTATTTATTATTTATTTATGTAGTGATTATGATTAAGTAAACATGCAGAAGGAAAACCTTTTGAAGTTTGAAGTCTACTGTTGACTGTTAACCCTACAGCTGTAGTCGCGTGGTTTACAGGTATATGCAGGAATACTCAGAGACTGTTAAAATAAATATGTACCTCTGTCCAAAAGTTGGTGAAAATATAATGATGATTATACATATTATAAGGAAAATTTAATATCTGTAAGATAAAAAATATCATTGCCACATGAAAGTTATTCTTAAAATTATAAGTTGGTGGTTGTAATTAATAAGTAATAAAATTTTCTTTTCGATATATTATCGAAAGGAAAATTTAATAAAAAATATCAACACAGGTCTTAACTACTGGAATATGAAATTTGAAACTGTGCAGTGTGCACCAAACTTTCCGAACAAGTGCACGAAAAAAATATTATTTAAAATTCACTTCCCAAGAAGCTCACATAAAATTAAAAATTTGTATTATGCTACTATTTCAGAAACCATGAAATACATATTTAGAGATCGTGGGCGAAAGAAAGAACAATTGCATCTTGTTTAAATAATCGATCAATTATTTCTTTCTTATTTTCAAAGAATTGCACTTTGATCTAATAATAATCTATACTAATATTATAAAGCTGAAGAGTTTGTTTGTTTGTTTGAACGCGCTAATCTCAGAAACTACTGGTCCGATTTGAAAAATTATTTCGGTGTTAGATAGCCCATTTATCGAGGAAGGCTTTAGGCTATATATTATCATCACGCTAAGACCAACAGTAGCGGAGCCACGCGGGTGAAATCGCGCGGAGCAGCTAGTTAAGAATATAAATTAATTAGCTAGCTTAGAACTTCAGAAACTTTCTTTGTAATCGATATATTCGTTGACAACAGTCACCACGAAGCGTCTCCTGACCCCATGAAAGGTCACTGCAGATACACGATAAAGAACAATCCCAAATATTATTATGTACGTTTATGAAAGAGATAACGTTTATGAATTTAGTATAAAAAGTGCGAGAGGAAAGTAGTGAGGCACAGTTACCGTTCGGTCTGGCAACCATGAAGACTGTCTTGGTTCTAGCGAGTTTGGTGGCCCTGGCTTTGGCCGGGAGCATTGTAGTTCCGCCTCAAGCACCCAACGTTTACAGAGAGAAGTCTGGTAAGATATTACACAACTACATTAAAAGTCCGTATTTAATTAAGTGAAATATTTACCAAATAAATTAAATTCAGTTAAAGTTCACTTATGCAATATTTTTTGTTTTGATGAGTATTAAGAATTTTAAATATTATATTAAGTGCTGTGAATTAACTAAAATTAATAAAGGAAATAACTAATATGAAACTCGAGGCAAAAATATAAACGCACGGACGCAAATTCTAAAAACATGTCCACAGTAAAATACTATTAGAATACTCAAAGTTTGAGTATTTTATTGTGGACATGTTTTTAGACTTTGCGTCCGTTCGTTTAGCCTCAAACACACCTCAACTCAACTTAAATCTGTAAAAAGTTACGGCCTAGTCGATGCTTTGTGTTGTTGTTCTATAAACAAGTATAAGAAGATGCCTTATTAGTGTCTGCATGCTTATTACGGCCTGAATTGCATTTGTTTATTCATAATACAATAACAAAACTTCCTATGACAATTTAATACATATATTTTTATCTTTCAGTCGACAATGAGTTCGTTACGAAGCAGATGGAAATACTCAAGCTCATGTACCACTCTGGTCAAATAAACCCCGAGGCTGAGTACTACAAAATTGGCAAGGACTACGACATTGAAGCCCACATCAACAACTACTCTGTAAGTTTCATAGTAGTGATATTTAAATGATTTATCATAACATATACTAAAACTCCTTGTAACAAAATTATAAATTGATTTCAGAACCAGAAAGCTGTTGAGGAATTCTTGGACTTATGGAAAGTTGGATTCCTTCCCAAGAACATTCCCTTCTCGATCTTCAATGAGAAATCCAAACAAGAAGCCGTAGCTTTGTTCCACGTGCTTTACTACGCCAAGGACTTCGACACCTTCTACAAGACTGCCGCTTACGCTCGCATATACTTGAACGAAGGCCAGTTCTTGTACTCTTACTACATTGCTGTGCTCCACCGCCCTGACACCAAGGGATTAGTTCTCCCAGCTCCTTATGAAGCGTACCCAGAACTCTTCACCAATGTTGATGTTTGGTACAAAATCAACCGCGTCAAAATGGAACAAGGCGTGAGCGCTGTTGAATTCGGATCCGAATACGGTATTGTCCAAGAAAACGACAAATACGTCTTCTACGCTAACTACTCTGACTACTTCACCTACCCTGGTGAAGAACACAAGATTTCGTACTTCACAGAAGATATTGGTCTTAACGCTTACTACTACTACTTCCACGCTTTCTTCCCATTCTGGTTGGCGAGCGACGTACAGCCCGTCCTGAAGGAACACCGTGGCGAGATCTACTACTATTTCTACCAACAACTCTTGGCTCGCTACTACCTTGAACGTCTATCAAACGGCATTGGTGAAATTCCTGAATTCTCATGGAACAAGCAAATTGTACCTGGTTACAGGCCAATGATGAAATACTACAACAACTTCGCTCAAAGACCCCAATACTACCAGATTCCTTACGAATCCCAAGTCAAGGAAGTGCAACTCCTCGAGGCTTATGAAAGCAGCTTCATTCAAAATCTGCTACAAGGACACGTTAAGTCTGTGAGTATGAAAATTTAAAGTTAACTAGCATCTTTAATATTCATTTCTGCTTTAGATACTTAAAAAAAAGTTCAATTTTTACTGATGATGAAATTAAGAAATTAAAGAAAAATTATATTTAATGTTTTTTTTTTCAACAGTACAACCAGGACGTTGACTTCCACAACTCCAAATCTGTTAACTTCGTTGGAAACTTCTGGCAAGCTAACGCTGACTTGTATTCTAAAGTTGGTCCATGGAAGCAGTTTTACTCTTATGAAGGAATTGCTCGTTACTTATTGAGTGCTGCCCCTGAATCTTTTGAAAAGTAAGTAAATATTTTATTGAATGTCGAATTACTAAGGTTTAATATCATTATTGGTTTAGAAATGGTTCAATCTTTTACTTTCCTACATCACATGATAAGAAGGTCCAAGACTGTTTACTTACAATCTGTCAATCTATTAAAATACTTCGGTATTGGTATTTAAATAAAATCTTAACTTTTTAACTCATTATTTTAACAACTATATTTATCATTTCAGGTACAAGTTTGTACCAGCTGCTCTTGACTTCTACCAGACATCTCTTCGTGACCCAGTCTTCTACCAGCTCTACAGCAAGATCTTGAAATACTTCATTGACTTCAAGAACTCCCTGATTCCATACACCCAAGATGTCCTCCACTACGTTGGAGTTAAGATCAACGACGTTAAGGTCGACAAACTGGTCACCTACTTCGACTACTATGACTTCGAAGTTACCAACGCTGTATGCTTGAACCAAGAAGAAATGAAGTCCAACAAATTCCCCTTCTATGTTGTCCGCCAACCACGTCTTAACCACAAGCCGTTCTCCGTCTCCATCGATGTTAAGTCTGACGTTGAAGGCGACGCCGTGTTCAAGATCTTCCTTGGACCTAAATACAACAGCCAAGGTTACCCCATCTCTCTTGAAGACAACTGGATGAACTTCGTTGAGTTGGACTGGTTCGTGCAGAAGCTTAGCAAGGGACAAAACAAGTTTGAGCGTAAATCCTCTGACTTCTACTACGTAAGGGAAGATTCCGCCCCCGTCCGCGAAGTACTCAAGATGCTCGGAGAAGGCAAAGTGCCCGTCGACATGTCAGTCAAGCCTGGTGCTTTCCCCAAACGCCTTGTTCTGCCTAAGGGTAACAAGGGAGGTTATCCATTCCAAATCTTCGTTGTTGCGTACCCCTACCAACAGGCTGCCAAGCAAGTCGAATCCATCAAGGTATTCGCCAACGACAACAAGCCCTTGGGCTACCCTCTGGACCGCCCAATCAACGAGGTCTACTTCAAGCAACCCAACATGTTCTTTGAGGATGTCCACGTGTACCACGAGGGAGAACTCTACGCTTATGAGTACAATGTTCCTTATTACACCATTCATAATAATGAAGTTAACAAGCACTAAGAGATTAATAGTAATGTGAGCGATATAATGGCAATTCAAATGTGTGTGTAAAATATATATATAAATAAATAAATATTTAATTTATTTTTACTTTTCATTTTTTATCTCTATTAAACTATTCCTAGATAACATAAATATAACACAAGTGTTTAAGTTTATAAAAAAGGAAAATAGGTTTCATGAATTACATTCTGAACTCCAAACGAAGAGCAGTTGAATATAAAACAGAACAAAAACTCGTAATCACATGTACACATACAAAAATAATAACATTAAAAATACATATCTATCACTTGAAAATCACTGAACTACTATAACATTGAACATAATATAATTTACTGAGAACAAATGTAATATACCTCTAAAATGACATAATAAACAGATTATTAATAATTACAGATAAACCAAAATTTTGTTAGAGCCTACATTTAAATAAATTTATTCTAATTTATCAGGTAGTAGTTTTTTTATTAAAGAATATATTGTATTTTCAATTATTTTCGAATTATGAATCATCATTAACAATGACTACAATGAGAGCGAGGTTTACAAAGAAATTCAATATAATTTTTAAGAAGCTACAATTAAAGGGTAGATATTATTAAACAAATACACATGAAAATGAGGGTCAAAATTTATGTTCTCAAATCGTAGCATACTTTTAAACATTTTCAAAAATTGTAAGTGTTGAAAAAATTTCCTTACATTGTCCTTCATTTGTCATAACCAGTCATAACTCATAAGCATTAAAAATACACAACGTTACAAAACTGCTTTTCAACGTCGATTTAATCTTTGCTTATTTTTTTACGAATAAAGTCAAAAACTACGCTTGTGATAAAAGAAATATATTTAAAACTCTAACTATACCAGCTATCTAGAAAAATAGATCACAATATGGAATCCGAGCGAAGCCGGGACAAGCAAATAGTTTATAATAAGTATAAAAATCAATAATAAACATATTTTAATTACGACTTTACAGATTAATTTATTATTTGTCTCACGAGTTTGTAACTATAATTATTTGATATACTGAACTTTTTTAAACAGTTATATGATGCATATTTATAGCTCTCATACACAAACAATTTAAATCAAATTTTTCTAATACTAATTAGAAATTTTTAATAATTTTACTGGTAAATATTGGTAAATATTTTGTAAACGAGACATGGAAATTTCGAAAAGAAATATCAGTTGTTAGTCTGTATGTGAGATCTGTTATGAAACAGGCACTCTACTATAGTCCATTGAAAAGTTACATTTGGGGTTGCATTTTTTAGAGGACGCAATTTTATTTTTTTGATGTGTAGGGGGGGGGGTCAGTGTGAAGCTATCACCAAGTTTGTGGGGTCGCCACCCTTGTCCCTCGGCCGCCATCTTGAAAATAGCGGAAGATATGGTTTTTACGATATATCTCTTAAAATATTTGTCTGATAAAAAAAATTATTAGCATTATTTGTTGCAAATTAAATTCTCTACAACTTAAATCCAGTAACTTTTTGTCGTAGAACTATAAATAAAAAAGTTATAAGCGAAAATGTTCAGATAATAGGGATATTTATATTTTTCAATAAAACTTTTTTTATCATTTTACGAAGAAATGATATCAGACCATTTTTGTAGGTTGTTTTTCGATGATCAACTTTTACATACAACATTTTTTCATAAAGTCAATAGCTAAGGTTTTAAAGCGCTCCGAAATTAGTACTATTTTTCTTAGCTATACGTTATACATATTATATTATGTGTGTACTAATAATTATTTGTCATCAGTAATTGTTTTTTTTTGTTATTATAATATTTTTAATAATTAATTTTGCAATATTATTAATAATTAATTATTGACTCTTTTCCCCACCACCCAGGAGGTAGAGTCTGGAAGCACGTTTCTTTTACGTCGAAAAGCAGGGCTGAAATGTTCTGTTCTTGCAGTGCAAGTCTGGGAAAAGAGCCAATAGCCAATATATGTATAGTTAAGAGTACTGAAAAATAGTACTCACTTCAGAGCGCTGTAAAACCTTAGCTATTGACGTAATTAAAAAATGTTGTATGTAAAAGTTGTTCCTCGAAAAACAAGTTACAAAAATGGTCTGATATCATTTCTTCGTAAAATGATAAAAACAATTTTATCGAAACATTTAAATAGCTCTAATTTCTGAACATTTTCGCTTATAAATTTTTTATTTATAGTTCTACGACAAAAAGTTAATGGACCAAAGTTGTAGAGAATTTAATTTTCAACAAATAATGTTAACACATTTTTTTATCAGATAAATAGTTTAAGAGATATATCGTAAAAACCATTTCAACCACTATTTTCAAGATGGCGGCCGTGGGACAAGGGTGGCGACCCCACAAACTTGGTTTTAGGTTCACATTGACCCCCCCTACACAGCCAAAAAATAAAATTGCGTCCTCTAAAAAACGCAAGATTAGGCCTAAAAAATGTAACATTTCAATGGACTACTAACATACCTACTTCTGTTTAAGCTTAGAAAACTAGTGTCAATCGCTAATATGAACAGCTAATCACTACACAGTATAAAACAAAGCTGTAGCTGTAGCTGTCTGTACGTCTTTAAAACTACGCAACGGATTTAAAAGAGGTTTTTAATAGATAGAGTCATTCAAGAGCAAGGTTTTACTATACAGTTTGTTAAGTTTTATACAAAGAGAGCGAAGCCGTGGGTGGAAATCTAGTATAGAATATTAAAAACACCATCTTCTAACGGTGCGTATTATCAAACGAACAGAGCTAGACCAAGAGCATTATTTCGTGATCTTTTAGTGTAAACGAAAACTTGTCTTCAGTATTGTTCAGTAGAACATAGCATAGAATCTTTTCGAACGCACTAAGAACGATGACCGCCTCCTTAGTACAGTGGTTGACGCGTGAGCGTAGAACCGAGGGGTCCTGGGTTCAATTCCCGGTGGAGACGAAGAAAAAAAAATGCCTCGGTCTGGCAGGACACAGAAAGCTGATCACCTACTTGTCCCTAAAGAAAATCGATCAGTGAAACAGATGTATAATGCATCTGCCCCTTACCCCTCTAGGGGACATATATTTATCTAATAGCTAAGCTTATTTATAAATAATCTAATTAATCAATGTAAGTTAAAAGAGTCCCGTTTTACCCTTTCGGTACGGAACCCTAATAAATGATAAGAAAATAAATAAAAATAACTGCGTTAAAAACAACTGACTTCAAAAACGGAAAAGTAAAAAATAAAATAGGATTTGATATTATTAATTACTACATATTATTTAGATGTGCTATTTGGTGCTATTTGTTGTGGTTGTTTTTAACGCAGTTATTTTTATTTAATACTTTTTAGTGTATTTTCCAACACGAATCAAACGAGCCCAAACTCGATAAAGTTGAGTCAATATATTACTGAGTTCCTATGGCCACCTTCCGATTCCATCATCAAATCAGCTCTATGTCATGATAATGTTTCATCGCTATCCAATTTACATACGTATACAAAAGTTCAGCTCAATCGGTTACCGGGAAGTCAATCAAAGTTACTTGCTACATTCCAATTAAGTCATCGAGTACAGACAAAAATGCTCATAAAATAAAAACTACTAGACCTAGCCGAATAAAATTTTTATGGGACCAATTCGACACCATCCCGCATCGAACTAAAAAAGAATCACGTAAATCGGTTCAGAAACCTCGGAGTAATCGGTGTACATACATAAAAAAAAAAATATACCGGCCGAATTGATAACCTCCTCCTTTTTTTTGAAGTCGGTTAAAAACGAATCATAATTATCTTTCTTTCTTGTAAACACAATGAATTATCTTTTGTTTAAATTTAATAAGTTCAAAAGGTTAGTGATAAAATTCTCTAATTAACAGTTTGTGAAGGTATAAAATGATAAGACGTAATCACAGATGTCGATAATTAAAAGACAATAATGATGTAATTTTTCCAAAATTCTTATCCTTTCATCAATTTAAAAAAAAAGAAGTAGGCTGTCATTTGAATGCTTTCTGCTTGTGTATTTGTGTAACTTCATTTTTTTATAACTTAAAACAATTTTGTAGATTTTTTAAATGATGGTTATGGGTCCCATTTGAATCTTATGAAAAAATAAATCTTATCAAAACCTGCTTATCTATGTATGGTCCGGGAAAAAGAAAATAATATACGATGGCCAAGTGTGGGTTGGCAGATGTCACTGTCGTACTTTTGGTTCTTCTACATGCCTGTTTTACTACTTTTATGTTTTTTACAGTTTCTGAAGCATTTAAAGCTGTTATGCTTAATACAAGTAGGCAGATAATAATTATAATGCTTTCTTAAATTCGTCTACTTCGTTATGTTAAAAATTGTCAAATATTTTATTTAGATGCAGTTAAAATGTATTGATTTTATTTCATTTTACTCTACTGTAACATAACGAGACACATAAGTGAGTATGTTTGCAATTTGCATAGACTACAATGCAAAAGGATTGACGTAATAATTATTATATTGTGACGAAATGCAAGAGATTTATAAAATTTATTTTAAAAGTATTCAATGTAATTTATAAACATTTGAAAATTTATGAATCCGTTAATGAAAATAACGTGAATTCGAATTCCGCGTCCTATCGACTTTATTCTTTTCTGATAAAAATCTCAGAAATGCAATAGAGTTATTAAATTACTAGCTGCGCTTCGCGGCTTCACCCGCGTGGGTGTCCGCTCCTGTTGGTCTTAGCGTAATGATAATGTATAGTCTATAGCCTTCTTCAATAAATGGGATATCTAACACCGAAAAAATTTTTCAAATCGGACCAGTAGTTCCTGGAATTAGCGCGTTCAAACAAACAAACAAAGCAAACTCTTCAGCTTTATAATAATATAAATAAATTAGTATAGATGTGTTAATATATCTGTTTACAATATGGTACCTAACGCTCAATATGGCTCTAAACTTACAAAAGTCTGTTATGAAGGCACATCGTCTATATAAGAAGTTTATAAAAAGTCATAGGCTCTACATAAGAATAACTTACACATACTGATTATACTTAACTAGCTTTCCACCTGCGGCTTCGCCCGCGTTTTCATAGAAAAACCCGCATAGTTCCCGTTCCCGTGGGATTTCCTGGATAAAACCTAGCCTATGTTGCTCAGTGAAGATGCAGCTTTCTAATGGTGAAAGAATTTTTGAAATCGGTCCAGTAGTTTATGCGTGAAAACCATACATACATACATAATTACAAACCTTTCCCCTTTATAATATTAGTATAGATAATAGATATACACATTTATACGCTGTCTCTATAAAGCTTAAAATAAGATACCAATTGGAATTGTCCCGACTGTTTGTATATCCTCGGTTCAAGCTTATTTTAAGTACATAATTGATACGCTATATAAAATTTAATTACCTACATGAAAAATTTCTATTTAATGAAGTAAAATAATATCTAAATGTTACAAGTATTTTTCGAAACTTCCAGAACTATTTTCCCAATTAATATCAAATGCATTTAAATATAAAAATATCGTATTAAAGTTCTCGTTCTTTCATAAACAAATCTTTAATCGGCACCTCTCACGATATAAATAAATTTTAATATCCGATAAAGAATAACCCCAAATATTATACATATCTGCATGAGATAAGGAGCAGCTGCATTTAGTATAAAAAGTGCATCTTCTGAGAGATCAGGCACAGTTACCGTTCGGTCTGGCAACCATGAAGACTGTCTTGGTCCTAGCGAGTTTGGTGGCCCTGGCTTTAGCCGGGAGCATTGTAGTCCCACAGAAATCCTCTGACGACTACAAGGTGAAGAAAGGTAATATATTTCTCTGTCTTATATGATCAATGATGAAGTTTTTAATATGCACTTTATTAATTTTTAAATAGACCTTAATTATTATATAATAACCTATTGTTACACTCTGCTTTTGTATGTAGGTAATACTTGTTATTGTTAAAGTG
>CAJQZM010037444.1:4973-18106 GCA_907164665.1 Colias nastes | reverse complement strand
AGCCGAGCTAAATTGGTACTTTGCTAAAGCAAATTTTTCTCAGTGTACTACTCCAAATACTTACTACGAGAAAACGATACATTGCTTATTAATAAACAACTATAACAAATATTATTATTATTATTTATATACCTACATAATACATATCAATCGAATTTATACATTTCAAATGACTCCCATATTGTTTTTTATCTGTGCATCAGTGACCGTTAACGCTAATCGTCTGTACCGATTAAACCGTTATTTACCGATTAAATAAACAGTAATCTAGATATCGATATAAATCTAATACGGGGTAATAAACAAGTTTCCGAACAATTAATTGAGAAACTACCGTCCGATGCAGTTTCACTGGTTAGTACTGTCCTCCAGTTTGTAATGAACTAAAGCGATATTGTTTTAGTTATAAAGTTATATTACTTTCTATTTATATTTCTACACTCATATTATAGTTATTTTTACTTCAAAAACGGAAAAGTAAAAAACTAATAAAGATTTGACATTATTAATTCCTACATATCTATTACTAGATTTCCGCCCGCGGCTTCGCCCGCGCAGTCAAAGAAAAACCCGCATAGTTCCTGTTCCCGTGGGATTTCCGGGATTACGTCATTGTCCCGGGATAAAAAGTAGCCTATGTCCTTTCTCGGGTATCAAAATATCTCCATACCAAATTTCATGAAAATTGGTTCAGTAGTTTAGGCGTGATTGAGTAACAGACAGACAGACAGAGTTACTTTCGCATTTATAATATTAGTATGGATTTAGATGTGCTGTTTACTAAATAGGTTTGATGTCGGTGCACGGGCTTAATACTAATAGTCTAAGACCTAAGTGATAAGTTGAAAATGGCGAAAAATAGAGATAAGTCTCTTAAAAATACGTGCGATACAGGTAAATTAGCTTGGAGAAATTTTTGCGTTTGTAGTAGTGTATGGTCAGCAAATAAAATAAAACAACATTTTATTTTTAGTTTTTATTTTATATATATAAGGGATTTTAAATTAAACTATATGTGTTTCTCCTCTGAAAAAGATGAGACTTTATTTTAATATTTGCACATTTAACATACGTATAACTTTTACATTAACAATGTTACTAAAATGAAAAATTTACTAACCTGAAAAAGAAACGACATTTAAAGTTTAATTCTTTAGTTTGAGAAGTCAAAGGCTTGCCTCGACCATGTTTTAACACTGGAGCCATTTTGAATTAACAATATAAAGTTACAACATTTACACACAAATTAAACACTTCAACAAATATTATAACAATACAAATAATAACAACAATCAACAAATACAAAATTTAACAATTAAACTACTAGACCGGGAGATATTGACACAAAATTTCGAGTCATTTGTAACAGGATGGCGGTTCTACAGGGGTCTTAGTAGTTAGTACGCAATGACAAAAAGAAAAACGATGGTGTGAACGCTGGTACCGGCGGCTTAGTCGCGTGGGCGTTAGTCGAACTCGTCGGAAAAATAGCGAAGTCAAACAATTTGTAACACAAAAATTTTAGAATTTACCGATAGCCCATAAAAAAGAAGTAGGCGATAGTGTCATGCCATACTTTTCCGGTGTGACTTACAGCCCGCCATACCGACGCGAATGTGTTGATTTAAAAAAAACAATTCAACCATTTGTAGGCTAACTTTTGCACAGGTAACCATCGTCGTGCAGCCATTTACGAAAATCTCCATGCAATACTTTTCGGTCGATTTCAAATGGTCGCCATACCGCCGAAAATCTGCAAATTTTTTTTTTTCGCCGAACCATTTGTACCACCCTAAATTTTTTTTTTCAACAACTCCTGAATGATTATAAATAGAAGTGTGATAATGCCATACCTGTGGGAGGTGGCGAATGTGTATAAGATTTTTTTTATTGTAAGATTTTATTCGTATTTTGAACGATTAGTAACAGTATGGCACTAATATTTCCTGTAAGTTTGAGGTTCAACGAATATAAATACAAAATTTCAAAGATCTAGGTGGTGGAAATCTTCACTTATATAAATTAATACTAAATTAATTTTTCAAGTATGGCAGCACTTTTTCCCCCTACTAGAAGTATGGTAAATATAATAATGGTCACATTTTATCACATACTCTCCAAAAATCCAAATGCAATACTGGTACAAAAAGTTTGGCGAAAAAAAAAATTTTGTTACCTGTTTTGTTACCTGTGCAAAAGTTAGCCTGGTACAAATGGTTGAATTGTTTTTTTTTTAAATCAACACATTCGCGTCGGTATGGCGGGCTGTAAGTCGAACCGGAAAAGTATGGCATGACACTACCGCCTACTTCTTTTTTATGGGCTATCGGTAAATTCTAAAATTTTTGTGTTACAAATCGTTTGACTTTCGCTATTTTTCCGACGAGTTCGACTAACGCCCACGCGACTAAGCCGCCGGTACCAGTGTTCACACCATCGTTTTTCTTTTTGTCATTGCGTACTAAGACCCCTGTAGAACCGCCATCCTGTTACAAATGACTCGAAATTTTGTGTCAATATCTCCCGGTCTATACGTAATAATTATAATTTTTGAATGAAATGTGTGCTTTATGTTCTAACGGTACCAAACGACTGCACGTGGCACCTGCGGACAGCGTAAACTGGTTTATTCTGGTTTTGTGCGTGTTTCCACTTTCCACTATCAAGTGACGATTTATTTATTTGTTTTGTTTCGTAATTATTATGGTCAAATATTAATTATGAAACAAATTATTATGGACACGATATTTTATTGTTTCACGGTAGTCGCCTTGTCGTTTGCTCAAGGACGTGAAATTGAATGATATATTTTTTTTTTATAAAGTCAAAACCATTTTCTTTCAAATAAAAACTTGTTTTTATTGAAAACCAAAGGTGTTGCTACGAATAAGTATAAAATTAAATAGTAATGTTAGGATATCGAAACATTTTTGTATAGGCCAGAACGATATAGTGGAAACGCGCTCTAAGATCTGAGTAATATACACACCACTACATATGCAAAAATTTCTCCAAGCTAATTTACCTGTAGCTCATTTTATTCGGAATGACGTCTAGAAAAATGTATCGGAAATGTGTATTAGCACACAAAAAATTGCAAAAGTTATAAACAAATTAAGTTGCAAAAAAAAGGTATTTCGTTTATTGTTAATAACTCCGAAATTATTAACATTTCAGAAATTTATTTAACTTGAACAAAAAACTACAAAAAACTAGAAATTTCTAGTTTTTTGTTAACTTGAAAAAATTATTATAAAGAAAGTATTAAAATTTTTTAAACTTTTATGGCGCGATCTTGTTAAGTATATTTATATGAAGGGCTCCACTAAGTGAAAAATTTTACCGACAATTATTTAAACATTTTTTTTAATGTGCAATAAGGACGGAAGTTCGAAAAATTTCGTTAGTTAACATTTGTCTAATTTGTTGAAAAATTAACTTTAAGTAAAATTTCCAACGGGAGCAAATTCATTGAAGTGTTCGGAATACACCATAATTTTTTTAAATTTTTAAATTAATATTTAATACCTTAAAAAAATAATTAGTGTGACGTGCTCGGTTTTGAAGCTGCGCGCGCTAACTAAAAATTCCGCGCGGAGGCCTATTTTCAGCGTTAAATTAAAATTATAAATAATGGAGATAGAATTCGGGGAGTCGGGAGATTTTCGTCTCTTCTTTAAGAATCTTTTTTCAAAATTTCTGAAATGTTAATAATTTCGGAGCTATTAATAATAAACGAAATACCTTTTTTTTGCAACTTAATTTGTTTATAACTTTTGCAATTTTTTGTGTGCTAATACACATTTCCGATACATTTTTCTAGACGTCATTCCGAATCAAATGAGCTATCGCACGTACTTTTAAGAGACTTATCTCTATTTTTCGCCATTTTCAACTTATCACTTAGACTATAAGTGCTTAGTGCTTGGCACCGACTTCAAACCTATTTTTTGAAGTCGGTTAATAAAGAAAAAACATTATTTTTGGAAGCTTGCAATAAGTAACTTCAATTTTGAAAATGATCATCAGTATTACTTATACCTGAGTTAAAAATCGTGTTCTTCTTAATCTCAGTTCAAAGTTAGGGAAGCTAGCTTTAATAAAAATTATCTTTTATCTGTTTTCTTACATCGCCATTCTCAAATTACTGGATCTATTTTTACGGGACTCGCACACTTTTACTTCCAAAACACAATGTCTCGAGTCACGAAGGTGCTATCAAGGTAATTTTTGAACTTTAACAATAGTTATCGCCTCGCTTCGTATAGGTAGCAGGTTCGATGCCCATGCAATCTAGTGTAATCCCAATAGCGGATAGTTAGTGCTTAATATTGACGCCCAGTACCCGCCCCCGGTCCCCGGTACACGGATCAGCGGATAACCGGCTTATCCGGGATCATTGGTACATTATATGCATTAGTTTTAACGTGATGTATAATGATCGTTATGTAAACGATGTTACAAGCTAATTTTGTACGGATATTTTAACTGCATTGTTTTTTTATATTTGTTGATTGGATTACCTAAACCATTTGTAAAGTTATTGATTGCTTGTAGGTAAGTTAAAGTTAGATTACTAAAATTCTGACTTAAAATAAGTAAGTTTCTGTAGAATAATATGTAAAATTATCCACAGCCACATTTTATAATATTATAATAAACTGGACGAGATTAACTTTAAATGAGATGACTTATTAAATATTTCACACCTAATTTAAATTGGGGATCAAACCTTTAGACCTTTATACGGACTAATGTAATTGGTACGTTATAGGGTCTCTTCACATATAACCTTACGATATTTAGAAAATTAATGACTTACTTATACATCAAAGTAGACCATAGGCGCATCCTGTCGTTTTAACTTTTATTTATAACGTGAAATGCACGTAAAAAGGTTGATCGAAAGCTTCAGTAGATATACCCACCTATAAATAAATAGTACCTAAATTAAAAATTCCAGTCGCATGATCTTCGCAAAACTGTATCATTATAACATTTATAAATCCGATAAGATGTAGCTAGTCCCTCCTAATATTGAAAACGTAAGCTCAGGGGATTATCGACGAGGAATCGCAAACGAATACCATGTGAAACAAGCGTGAAATTAAAACCAACCTTCTAATATCATCGAAACATATTACAATGTTTGGATAAGTCGCTAATGTAGCGGAACGCGTATCATTTTTGAAAGGAATAAAAATATTGTTTGTACATTCTTGTTTTTGTAAGGTTTTTAGCAACGACGGTTTTTAGATTCTTGATACGTGAACGTCCTTTAACTATCTCTGTCCATACTATGGCAACTAGTTACTTGCTTTTGCAAGGTGCTACACATTCTAATAGTATATAACTTATAAGAAACGAAAATAGGTTCTTATAAGCATTAGGTACAATATTTTTTCATTTCTTTCAGTGTATAAATCTAGGATATTTTCACAACCAGACTGTTGTGCACACGTGCAAGTAGACGAATATATTTACATTTGAAATTTTTAAATAAAATCTATTTCCACATCTCTCTCTTCAAAATAAAACACAGCATAATTAATATTTTCACCATGTGTAAATGTTGGTTAAAATAGTTAAAAACAAATGCAGCATGATTTCATTCCTTTAATAATCAACCTGAACGCCATCTAGCGGTGATTGCACTCATTTACTTGCATTGCTGTCGCGTAAATTCCACTTTTCTTTTAACTTACTGCTAACTAGGTTCTTAGTTCTTAGTAACGGGGGAATGAGGCTAAATAAATTCTGAATTACGTTGTTGCCCTGGGAAATGTGTGAAGTCGATTGTTTGTTAAACATGTTTGTACATTGATATACCTAGGACTAGAACTACTATTGGAAAATTAATAATCAATATCATACGAATTACACGCCGAGATTGTCCGTTTGTTTACATTTTGAACAGCTCCATTCTAAAATTTCGAATGCGTTAAATTGCAAAATATAACTAAATGGATGTAAGTAAAGGAAATACCTCTATATTTGGTTTACTGTGGGACGTATACGAAGGAATCTTGGAGACGACGAGGACAATATATAACTTGTTTCAATTCACATTTCTTTATCACTTTATTGTGCAACAGTAGAAGCTATTAGCATAACATAATATTTCGAAAGGACCTGAGCTCATCAATCACACCAAATCCAACGATCCTAACGGTTTCCAAGGTTAGCTTAATAGCATTTAACTTAACATAAAAATGTTTAATAACGAGCTTTTCGCCCGCGTCTTCGCCCGCGCTTTCAAAGGAAAACCTGCATAGTTCCCGTTCCCGTGGGATTTCCGGGATAAAACCTATCCTATGTGGTAATCCAAGTTACCTTCTATATGTGTGCTAAATTTCATTATAATCGGTTCAGTAGTTTATGCGTGAAAACCGTACATACATACATCCATACATACAAACCTTTCCTCTTTATAATATTAGTATAGATAGTATAGATATAAGAGACATTTTCAATTAATACGAGTAAAACCACGGTTAAAACTAGTGCAAAAATAAAATTGCAGTGAGCGCAGCACGCAGCACACGTCTCGAAAACCATCCCAAGTTTGCGATTTGTTGAAAACTTTAAGTAAAAAGTAACGAAGGCTTGTGATTCTATCCGCTCTAGTTTTGCGCTGCAGGGACCGACAATACAATAGTTATTTATTTCTGTTATAGCGAAAGGAGATTAATATTATTTGTCCCAAAAGTAAAATAATCTGATACAAACATCTACGTTGTTCTTGTATTTGTAGATAAGAAAGTAGGTGTACAAAATGATATTCATAAACATATCGCACAGGAATGTATCGAAACATAAAAATGAAGATATGTATTGGATAAAGTGATTTATTTGATTTCTTATATTAATACTTCATTGCTCAAAACACAACGAAACTTAACCTAATTATAAATGAAAACAATTGGTCTTATCGCTCTAGCGTTTTCTTCCAGACAACAAGTTCAGGGAGAAAAAGTGAAAGAATTCATTCAAGATATCTGAGGCATATTCTATCAGCATGTACCTATTCAATAAAATTCGCTAAAGACTAGTTACTTTATTCAATTTCGAATTTATCCAGACACTAGTAAAGTTGGTGACGCTGAACGACGCGGGTCGCATACGTCCTGGCCATTGTCGTTTAATACGATTACGAAGGGATGAGCCTGCAAAAGCATATGCATAACTAAGGATTTACGTATTATCAGATCATTTAAATGTATCTGTTATTCTTCGAATTGTTGCAATTATCCTACGAATATTCATATTTTTAACCGACTTCAAAAAAAAAGGAGGAGGTTATCAAATCGGCCGGTTTTTTGTTTTTTTTTTTGTTTAATGTATGTACACCGATTACTCCGAGGTTTCTGAACCCATTTACGTGATTCTTTTTTTGTTCGATGCGGGATGGTTTCGAATTGGTCTCGTAAAAATTTTATTCGGCTAGGCCCAGTAGTTTTTATTTTATGAGCATCTTTGTCTGTACTCGATGACAATTGGAATGTAGCAAGTAACTTTGATTCACTTCCCGGTAACCGATTGAGCTGAAATTTTGTATACGTATGTAAATTGGATAGCGTTGTTACATTATCATGACATAGAGCTGATTTGATGATGGAATCGGAAGGTGGCCATAGGAACTCAGTAATATATTGACTCAACTTTATCGAGTTTGGGCTCGTTTGATTCGTGTTGAAAATTACACTAAAAAGTATTAAATAAAAATAACTGCGTTAAAAACAACCGACTTCAAAAACGGAAAAGTAAAAAATAAAAAAGATTTGATATTATTATTAACTACATATTATTTAGATGTGTTATTTATTAAGTAGGTTTGAAGTCGGTGCCAAGCACTAAGCACTTAGCCCGTGTACCGACATCAAACCTTTTTAGTAATAAATAGCACATCTAAATAATATGTAGTAATTAATAATATCAAATCTTTTTTATTTTTTACTTTTCCGTTTTTGAAGTCGGTTGTTTTTAACGCAGTTATTTTTATCACGCTTTGTTTTTGAAAGAAACCTTCTGCTCCAAAGTTACGGCTTTTATAATTCGCCAATTATAATTTCTAGAACAGCCTCCAATGACATATTTCTATATCACGAATAAAAATAAACAAAAAGAATAGACTACAGGCCCATGTTGAAAAAATTATGGGTCATTTGACCCACCAGGTGACCTGTCTAGAATGATATAAGAGCATAAAATAATAAGATTCAGCACTATGACGTCACTTGTAAGCTGTCCACCTGAGTGCAGATGAGAATTCGAAAGTTCAGGTAGAGATTTTCTCCCCTTGTCTCCATGATTTTTGTTCGGCGTTGCGGAATAATTGATTAAAAGCAGTATAGAAATAGTATGACACAGATGCCGTACAAAAATGGTGGTCCACAAAGTCGGAATTTATTTTTATTTTTCGACAGTTGCCGGGGTAAATTTGGTCATTTGATTTTGTACGGCATCTGTGTCATACTATTTCTATACTACTTTTAATCAATTATTCCGCAACGCCGTACAAAAATCATGGAGACAAGGGGAGAAAATCTCTACCTGAACTTTCGAATTCTCATCTGCACTCAGGTGGACAGCTTACAAGTGACGTCATAGTGCTGAATCTTATTATTTTATGCTCTTATATCGTTCTAGATAGGTCACCTGGTGGGTCAGATGACCCATAATTTTTTCAACACGGGCCTGTAGTCTAGAAGACATAAAATGAGAACCTCATTTGGAAGCAAAAAATAATAGCACGGTCACGTCAAAGCATAAAATAAATTACAGCATAAACAAACGTAATTAATATTTAATGTACTTTAGCAATATCAAACAGGCGAGTTTACATTTTGATAGGAGACCTAGAATCGGTACATTGTTATATTTCACACAAAACACAACCTTATTGCGGCGCAATAAGATCGAATGTGTTCAGATAGCGGTGTTTAATAAACATATTAGGTTGTAAAGACAACAAACCATCAACAAACGCAAGGAAAAGTGATTAAATTTCTCTTTTACATGAACAAGCATTTAATTACTTCTTAGTAGCTAATTTAAATTTATTGCTGTTTCATAAACCATGTATTCTGGGAAGAAATGGCAGAAGCGTATATTTCGTAAGTTTTTAATCCCTTATTGAGTCTTGATTCCAAACCCGCTTGTACTGAGAAAAACCAATGATATATTCATGATTAAAACGATGGTTTACGGGCTTGTGATCTAATCAAATAGATTCTAAAACCTATTAAAGGGTATCATTCTCTCATAATCTTTTAGTGTACAAGGTGTACCTACATATATATTCTATTCAAATTCGAACCTTTATGTATTTACAAAATTATTTATATAAGCAGTTTTGAATCGTGACGTAGAAACTGCCTTATACAAATCTTACCGAATTGTTATTTATTTTGATGATTCAAAAATGTGAATCAACCTTTAACTTAGAGTTGAACAAACAAAATGTATATAAGATTTAAAGGTTCTTTCCAATAAAAGGGTCCGATAGGAAAGTTCCGAACAACCGCCAACCAAAAACTAATTTGGCCCTAGTTCTGAAGGTCGGGCCAAAAGTTACGGACACCTGGTGACTTTGTTAATGCAATTTTAAAGTAAGTTTGTGTTTGGGTAAACATTGGTATAATTACGGGTTTCTGATGGTTTATAAAGAGGTGTGTGAATGGGAATTCTGGAACCTCTTAACCTATATTGTCCTGCTTATTTTATTTTAAATAAAATTAGATTATCCATATTCAAAATAAAATTATGGGTTAAAAATATAATTGTATCCGATGGTAGGGCAGATAAAATTATATTTTTAAGTTTTTAGTAATATGGAAGAATTTTATCAAATTATTGATATTGTAAATATTCTTTCGTGTGTGGAAAAAGGTTTCTGTTTATTTAATGTTATTAAAAAAATATCCGTAGGTAGGTACTTTTTGCGTGAAAAATCAACAAATATTTCTATAGATCCTTACCCAATCAAGCCTTTCCATTTATCACGTTGTTTAAATAAGTTAGGATTTATAATTACATAATTGATTTAAATTACGTCAAACTTCAAGTTATTGATGAATTTCCAAAGGAGGCAGACACAATTAAAACTAATCAAGCAATCAACAGTTAGTCTGCTTTCAAAGAGTTTCGTGATTAATGTTTTCATTTATTCGCCTTTCAATCCGGGGCCAGACCAGAGAACACGGCCAAAACAAAAAGTCGTTCATACAGTCGGTTGTCGTCGGAAGTGGCGCAGTTTCAATTAATCCGGGCTATAGCGGGTTATAGCCCGCAGCGCCTTTACAGAACAAATCTATTTACGGAAAGGCTTTTTAAATTGAAATAGGTATAGGGTTTTTGTTGATGTTATTTGTGTTGCGCCTGGGTTTTCGAAACGAGCTGTATTTTTAGCGCGTCTCGTTTCAGCGAGCCTTAATCTGTGTTTTCAGGAAGTTTTATATGTTTTACAGGCTCTAAATTGTTTAGGGAATTTGTATATCTAGCCGTGAATATGTTTTTAATCATAACTGGGTTACAATGAGCGATTCATAGAGCGATTATGGAATTATAATTAAGAAGTTATTAATTGATATTTATTTATTATTCTCTAAATGTAAAAACGTACCTACAAGGCCACTTCATCTATCTTTCTTTCATAGACTATAATTATGATAGTGTGATAACATGTTAATAAGTTTGTAACTTAAAAGATACTTTAATGTATTTTTCAATACAATTTTTTCAAACAATAACCTAATGTACCTTTAAGTAGTGAGTTTTAAAAACTAAAACGTATCAAAGATTACACACGTTACATAAAATCAGTATACATTACAGCATCGGTACGCTATTTCTCTCACACCGGCTCCACTTTAGCAGCGAGTAATGCTGCTAAAGCTTATCGTGCAGCGAGTAATGCGTATTCGATGCTTGCTCGGGGCAGCATAAATATTGAATTACATTGAAGGTTTTAGTTTGGATTTAGTTTTAATATTTTATTAAAAATAAGAAATTTTCAATTGTATTATTTTTGATTGATTTGGTATTAGTACGAGTAGTATTAAGGTACATATACTTTGATTTTGTTACTAAATTTGACCTTTTTATTTTACAGGTAATGAGAAACTTCCAGTTACATCGACATAGGTGTGGAAAATTATGAAGAATTAGTACTTTAGTAAGAAACAGTTTATTTAATTACATTACACCTCTTACTTTTTTTTACATAATACTATCCCAGTTTTTATATTTTGTGCATAAACGCTATATAACAGAACAGATAAAGTACATATAAAAGAACTAATTTTATGAGACACAGTCTGAACTACGCGTGATAAAAGCAATATTAAACTAAAAGAAAATAATAAATACCTACAAATAACAGATGTTTTACCCAGCTGGCATTATTGAAACAATTAATTAAGAATTGTATAATAAGCCACTATGAAATTGAATGCATTCTTCATTTATTATAGAAGTAATTCCTTTAACTCAAGTCTAGGAGTTTTAATCGAAGTAGGGCATATAGCTTAGCTCTAACAGGTCAATGGGGTCTTATCAGAATTGCAGTTTGATTATAGATTAGCTTATGTTTAAGTACTTATACACTTTAAATGCCTTGTTCAATCGTGGTTTTGTTTAGGCCGAGAGGTCACGGGTTTAAGAAGATAATTACATATTATATGAATGTTTTGATGTTGTAATTTCGTTGTAGCTTCCTGGAGTAGGTTTTGATGAAAAACACTTTTAATATTTACTTAACGCTGTATTTCTGATAATTTTTTATTATTAGTTTTCTGGTCAAAGATGTTAGGAGGATTTAGAATTATTAGGATTCCATTTCCATCGTATTTGTGTACAGTTTCTTTTGTATGAGGTAACCTTTTATAAACATTGGTGTTTTTGTCAGTTACTTGACTTTCAAGAATGAATGCCAGTAGGTACAGTGGAGTATTTTATTAAAAACTATTTTCACTGTAGGTACAAGTGGTGTTATGAATATGTATGACGTATTATCAGTAAAGGTTTCCTTTATACTTGCATTGGCAATTAACTGTTGTAACATTATTAATTAAGGTGGTTATTTAGAAGTTAGAATATTATGTAAATATGAAGTTAAAATAAATATAAACAAATTGTATTTACGTCACGTCAGCGCCTGCATGTTATAAATTTAAGATTATTATTTCCTTAATTATAATTCTTACTAGTTTAATGTTTTTTTTTATGATACAAATGCGGATAGATTATTGTCTGGAACAAAATACAATATAATAAGTGATTCTAGTAAACACACAAGAGGAAAGCGACGAATGATAGGTACAATATGTTTTAAACTCAACTGCTCAAATAAGGTTTTCTGGCGCGATAACTGTGGGTAAAGCCGTAGTCACACACTCATGTATATGTACTATACGTATATGTGTAGGTACTATTATAAGTTCAATCAATTATAGTACATCTGTTTTTGTGTGTTTATAAGGAAAGTGGGTTAAGTTGGCTATTTGTATAACCCGTCTAATATTGACATCTCAAGTAAATTACGGCAAAAAAAACGGCTTACGGTTCTGCTGGGTAACCTATTAAAAACTCGAATTTCTATTACCCGAATCTTAAAACCCCGAAAACGGTTGTTAGAACTTTTAAAAGACAGATGTAATGAATGACAAATTTTTAAAATTCCTTTTTTAATTTCCCAGATGAATCAATTTCCAGATGCACCAAAACCAGATTTTTAAGAAGTATTTTTTTGTTTCCCGTATTCTCATAATACAGATCTCATTATACCAGATTCTCAGAATACTTTTTTTTGTTTCCCATCGTACCATTTTCCAAATAAACTATTGCCAAATTTTCATAATCTTTTTATTTGGTTCCCATATAATCGTATAACAGATAAACTATTGCCAGATTTTCATAATCTTTTTATTTGATTTCCATACAATCGTGATTATACCTTTACTATCGACTGAAAAGAAACATTGTCAGTAAGTAAATTTATTGTTTTACTTGTCCATTACAGACCGGTTTTAGTGTCAAAGTCGACTCAGTAGGTTAGGTTTGAACTACGACCCCCACGCTAGAACTGACTCGCTATTGTTTTACTTGCCCATTACAGAAAGGTTTAAGTGTCA
>CAJQZM010037443.1:0-10928 GCA_907164665.1 Colias nastes | reverse complement strand
CTTGAATACATTGTTCATTTAATATAGATCTATATGGCCCTTTACACATATAATTTTATACGCGTGCGAAGCCGGAGCGGGCTGCGGGCCGCTATGTTTTTATATACAACGTTCACAGTTTTTCTGTAGTGTATTTAGTATCAGCATTGCACCCGTGCGAAGCCGGGGCGGGTCGCTAGTTAACTATAATTAGATTGTCACAATCGATCTTTTTATATACAACGGTTAGCTCCTGTTCTGTGCTGAATATAGACCATCTTGACCGGTTGTAGAGATTAGCTTTTTCTTTTTCACCACTATTTTATGTCTTTTAAGTTAGGTATAATTTGAGAATTCTTTTCTAAGAAATACCTTCTACAAGCACAGTTAAGTCCCTCTAAAGTTAGTTCCATGAGCTTACTTAATACCACTTAACCTACTTATATAAAACCCCTGTAAAATAGATGCTATAAATTATTACCTAGGGGCTAGGTTATACTTCTTCTCTGAAGGCAAAGGCACAGAAAAATAACTAGTAGCTAGCGCAATAGGTAGGAAGTTACTGCTAAATAAAACTATCAAAAAATTAAGGTAGGTATCTTAGAAGTAATAAATAACATTCATTAGAACGTATATTCAAACATATTTTTTTATAATTTTGTCATGTTTGATGTGCCAATTTTAGTGACATTTTTGACTAATAATATTTCAGGAAGATTTCAGGTACCTACGTAAGTAGGGACTATCAGAGGTTGACCAAATTATATTGAACTGGGCGGAACAATGAATGAAATTCCATTAATCTCATACATATTTTACTAAGAAAAATATTTCTAAACTTGAGTTTTTGTGGTAGGTAGCCTGTATATTAACTATACAGGACGTCGTTTTATAGCTTTGTCCAATGGTCTATTGTGAAAAGGGGAAGGTTGAGAAATGCCGTCTACATAGAATGTATAAGCAGTAAGAAACGTACCTATTGTTGGTCTCTGTTAAAATCAGAAGTGAAATGAAAAGTTATGAGTGTAATGACTGAATCAATTTATATATAGGTAGGTACCTATGTATATGTTGGTACTTTAATAAATTCATCTATAGTGACTAAAGTCTATAGGTACTCAATAGTATTGTATTTTAATTTTTAATGTAATGTATTAACATAACTATTTGCAGCCATTTCGTAGGTAATTGCCATAATATATTGGTTTTTAGAAGTCATTAGAGTCCAAAATCTATATTTGACGAATGATATTAGTTAGAATTGATTTTCATGGTAAAACTATGAAGACATTAATATTTTAATAAATTATTATTCGAGAGATATTTCGCACGTGCAGGTTTTCGCAGAAATATTCGCAAAGGGCTCTCAGTGTCCAATATAATTACGTAATGCGACGCTGCCCACACATTGCATGTCGGATGTGTTTATAAAAGCTCCGATCTAGTGTTTTAAACTTCTCATCTTATGAAAAATTTACTTAATTTCATACCGGTGCTGAAATTAGAGTTAGATTTCCCTTTCTAATATTAAATTGATATAAAGTTTTTAAATGTACGAAATTCACTTCTATCAAATGCTATGTTGATTTTGAAACGAAACCTGTTTGTCTAATTTTTTATTCCATACCTAAAAATTACTTCTAGAATTAATTTGAATGAGAATATTTTTTTAATATAGGTAGAGTAGGTACCTTTACTTTAGAGTAAAACTTGGATGAATTATATACTTAATTAGACTGAGAGATATTTCTAGTAATTTTATGGTAACGTTTTGCTGTTTTCTGTTACTAATATACAATATTATAGGCTAATCGATAAAAAAAGAACAAATTGTCTCCCAATTTAAATAAGTGTTCCATGACATTTCGGGAATGTACTATGAACTATCCCCAGAACTATCATAATATTTGATATTTCCTATTAAATCAATTGCTGGTTTTGCTAGCTAAGATTAACATCTATATAGGTATCCATAATATCTCCAAGTTGAGGTTGGCTACACATGCGTTGCTAATTTACCATAATTGCCACATAATATAATGAATAAATTCCACTTAATCTTTCAAAGTGATTTAAAAAAAACAATAATTTTTTTCGGAATGGTCGTTAATAAGATGATAAGTAAGCATATTTTTCTTATTAATAAAATTATACTATTGAATCAATGCTTCTATGTAATATTATGTTCTTGTGCCTTTTTATCCAAAACAATGGTATGTAAAAAAATAGTTTGTCTGTAAGTATAGCACAGCACTTACTTACTCACAGTAAGTACAGTGTTTGTGGTGTTTTACATAATAATTTATTTTTAGAAAAATAGTTATCGTTATAGTGAGTATTGAAATAGACCGACCTTCATAACATAATTGCAATTCATACTCAATAATAAACATGAATATTAAGCCTGTTTTATGTTCTCCAAACGCTTTTCAAATATTGTGAATTTCTCATTTCTCATTATATTAATGGGACTCTCTTTTCAAATAGTGTCTTATAGCCACTTGAGTTCTGAATCGGCAACGTCGGAACGACGCGACATACTAAAGTTGTCGTATCTAGATACCTACCTAGATAATCTAGGTGTCTACTTCGCCCGTCACGACAAGGGAGTGGTATGTTATAGGGAAAACTACTCTCACATGTCGAATACTCCAGTCGTCTTTTGTCAAACTGCATTCATTAAAATATTATAAATATAACTCCAATTCAATATAATTCAAATTAATATAACTCCAATATAACCTGCTTTAGACATTCATGGATCTTGTCATTAAAAATATACGCCTCACGAATCGGGAATCAGCATGAATTGGAATCTGCAATCTTGTACATCTTATATTTTATATTAATTAAAAATAATTGATTTATAAGTGGGTTTCAAGAATGATCTAAGGTTTCAAGTGATGAGTATTTACTATTTAGAACAGGTATAGATCTGGCGTTCTTTTTGTTAATTGGGGCGGGCGCTTTCAAAATTTCATAAGCGTAATTATAATAAAGTATAGTCAAAAGCTTTGAATTTAGTAACGGGCAATATTTTATTCATTGAATGTCATAAGCTTAAATTTTCTTCTTATACAATATATATTCGACTTTCAGCTACAAGTTACAACGCCCGGATAGAATATATTGGAACCTCGTTTAAAACTTTATAATATATTATTCTATTGATTTCTACGAAGCCCTTAAAAAAAATCCACCCAGTTCTCTAATCGCTCAAACCTGGTTTGAGTTTAAAGGAGTATCTTTCTTCAAACTTATCGAGATTTTCATTAGATTCATAAAATAATTACTTAACCACGTATTTCAGGCATTTCGTGTAGGCAATATTATACCTACTCTCATGAAACCACATCAACAGACAGCATCGTTTCTGTCAATATGATTTATTTAGAAGTTAACTCATTAGATTTCAAGTTTTTTTGGTAACAAATATCGTTATAACTAGAATAGGTATCTAGAAAATAAAACAACTATGTATCTCGTGCATTTAAAAATTGTTAGCAACGTTATAAAGGCGTTCCAATTAAAAAGTTCTCGTGCCAACGTTTTATATTCTACAATCCTTTAATATTTTAAAAGGTAAGAGGTTACAAACAACATTGTTGTAATGATTCAATGCCAGGGGCTGTACAGCCCAGGCAATGGAGGGTGAGGCAGGTGGTTCCCCCTTCTCCCTAACCCCCTACAACCCTTTACGCCCTACAGTTATTGAATGCACTTTGTGCACTAGTTATAAGTAGGTATGTAAAAGGAAACCGACGCAGCTGTAAGTTGATTACATCTATTAGTGCTCGTTTTGCCGTTTTTAATTGATTTTATGAATATGTAATGCTATTGTCTAAGTTTTTAAATGATATTGACATCATTTCTCGTAATAGGTAGCGATGGTTGGAATGGTTTGTTTCTGTGTTTGTTTCTATATATTTTAATAGCGACATGTTATTATGGAAAATTCCACAGTCTTACCTATTCTTAGCTATACAAAAAATACGAAGGAAGGATAATATAATGGATCTACGATTTATATTAATTAAATTTTTTATGACCCTTATGATTTAAGCCTGTTCTTTTTCAAAATACCTATATCATTATACATGGTGTCCCACTGTTGGTATACTAAGCTCAAAGGAGGTTATAGTTTTGCATACGCTGAGTAGGTACGTAAAAAATACTTATAAAATTCCAGACGCATTTTTTTTCAAATAGATGAATTCTTAAAACTCTATGTGTACACCCATAACAAGCAACCCGCCCAACTTTGCCACCAGCACGTGAGCTATCGTTTAAGATTATGTTTTCATAGACAAAATGCTCACATTAGAGAAGCGGTATATGCCGGCTGCGCGAAGCTAGAGAAGAAAACATGAATTTTCACGAAAAATTTAGCAAAAAATTTTTGACGTAATTTTGTTGTTTAAGTATTTTTTACGTGATCAGTGTATGCAAAACTACAAGTCCCTTCGCGCTTAGTGGGACCATCAAAATCAATTCTTAATTATTACCTATACCAATAGTGGGACACCCTGTATACTTACCATAGTAGCTAGCTACTAGTTATTATTCTGTGCCATAGTATAAAGTCAGTAGGTACTTACCTACATATTGATTAATGTAGACCGTATTCAAATGGAAAAAAAAATGTAGCAAAATATTGAAATATAATGGAATTTCTAAATAGAAAAATAAGCTAAATATCGTTGTCTTAGTGTTTCAAATAATAAGGATAAATTCTAAAAATAATATAGCTATACGGTTTAAAAAATACAGTTTAATTTACTTAAATAAGCCTAAAAATAATATATAGTTTAGGGAAAGGATAAATGTATGAAATTCTACACATCACATCTTGAAAGGAAGAAAGGCCCGGATTTTTACCTCATGTTTATTTTTAGTTTGCTAGGATATTTCGCCGCCTGACGAAGGCTGATAAACATAAACGATATTATTTAATTTAATATAATTAGAAGTTATGTTAATTGATCTAAAAGTTATCTTTTATATTAATATTTTATATAATAATAATCAATCATACTTATATGTAAGTACATATATTAATTATTATTCAAATATGTAGAACATAATTTCCAGGATTACAAATATTTTGTACTTTTGGAAATATGTTAATCGCAGGTTTCTTGGGGGTTAATAAAAACGTGGTTATAAGCTATATTTCAGAATTGAAGATATAATAATTCAATTTAGTAAACACTGTAGGTACTACGAAATTTACACAAATATCTTTTTACGTTAGTTAGTGCAAATTCTCTTAAATTATTATCTAGTATCAACATGTTTTAATAGTCCTGTTCATAATCTAGATAGACTGAAAGCATTGCAGCGGGGGAAATGTTCTGAGTTCAGACCCGCCCTATCGAGACCGGGAGGCTGTGTGCTTTTGCCGTTGCTAGGCAACCGGAGCGAGGCATCTCTTGCCATAACCACTACTATTCGAACCGAATATTTTTATTTGCGATTTTGAACATTATCGTTACTAAATTGGCTTTATAATTAAAAAATTATGTGTTCCTAATAATAAATACTTAATCTTAGCTTAGCTTTTCAGATAGGACATCATTAAAAAGTATCGAGGATTTAAATGTTTCGAGTGGACTTCATAAATACGATTAGCATATTATATCTTTGATAAAATTTTATTTCGACCTCCAAATTACACACACATAATAATAATAAATAGGAGTTATAATTTTATATACACGAATAATTTGTATACCTAAGTTTTGTTCAAATAAACTGTCTATTGTTTTTCCATTATTTGTTTCTAAAGAATACATTTTTTGCGGAAGCAATAAATAATAATAAAGATTAAATATCAAGGTCGATATTGAGACCAAATTCATACACAACACTCCGCATAATAATAAAAAAACAGTAAAACGTCAACAGGCCGTTGTTGCAGGCCAGGCGTTGCAGGCCGCCGGTGACCGGTCGTACTGGAAATCCTTGAGGGAGGCCTTTGTCCAGCAGTCATGGACGTCCCACGGCTGAAACGACGAAAACGTCAACCTTTTTGTTCCTATTAGGATTATGTCCATGTTTATCATATTTGGTGTTTAAAATCTTCTCACAGTGTTGTAAATCTGCGAAGCTTATATTTTCTAGATTAAAAATATAAGTTATAATCTTTTTACACTTGAAAAGAGTGAGTTTTTGTGGTAATAAACGTGTTCCAATGTCGGCCTTGGCACGCGTAGTGGGTTGTCATGGCAACTGAAATTTTTTCTACATTTGCGATTCTGTACACTTTATTATGGATAATATTTTAATGACCTTAGATTAAGGATTGGTCTCCGCGCGCGCGCTACGACTAGATACCGCCCCACCTAAAAACTTATATTTTTTCAAATAGATGAATTCTCTGTGAGTGCGGCAACTCATTTCTGTAGTGTGTGTTAGGCAATTTGTAACGACGCTAGTGTGTGTGAAGAATTGTGCTGCCAGCTACATAAATTTTACCTAATAAATGGGAAATCGGCCGTCTTGGAAAGGAGTTTGAAAAATATTTTTTTTCATCCTGACCTGGCCGGGAATCGAATCCATGAACATGCGACTCAAATCCACTTGCGACGCTACTACACTATAGTCACAAAGGTTGTTTAAAAGTAAAAAAGCGGAAATAAAAAAAATAACATATTATATGAGTCAGTTAAACATGGTTAAACAGAAATAAATTATTATTATTATACTTTTTTATATACATATGTGTTAGTAATAGTATTGAAAAAAAAAGTTCAAATTATTGCTAAAAGATTTCCTCAACCACGTGTATTTTTTTGGATATGCAGTACGGCAACACTGAATGGCGTCGTATTTTCGTAGACAAAATTTTCGAAGTAAAGGAGAAATTTCGAATAATACGATACTTAGTGATGGTACGTGATCCCAGTGTCTTTCTTATTTTTTGTTGTATTATTTTTAAATAGTTTTATGACACAAAGAGGCATTTTACTTCAGATTTTGTTCAAAATCTTTATAAACTATCGGTTCGCCCTCTCCACACAATGCTTGTGACACGACTGGCTTGGGTACGCCGAATTCGGCGTACTATTAGTTGCCGCATTTTTCAAGTACCTACGCCGGCGGTATCTAGTCGTAGCGCGCGCGCGGAGACCAATCCTTAATCTAAGTTAATGACCATATTTATTTCTACAATATTCAACAACCAGAACATTCATTTTGTGTATCGATTGTTGCCTATAACTAAAACTTACAACAAGCAAGCATTCATAAATCACATTAATTAACTACAATTATTTTAGAACAATCAAATTGGTGTTGTTTTCTTAAATTAATTTTTTGGTGATAGCATGCCATCCTTATAAGTACCTACTCATTTAATGAATTACTAGAAAATGTTTTTTTTCAAATACAAGAAATAAAACTTTTAAAATAATTCTTCGTACCTAGTACTGGTAGATATTTTATTCAATTAAAAAATAACATTAAAATTAAATTTTCTCTCATTTTTCTTTTGTTTATTTAATAGATGATTTTTTAAATTATTTCCGAGTGTTTTTTTCAAATAGATGTTCTACAAATTATCTTCTTTGTTGATGATTACCTTCCTCTAAGAGGCGAGGAAAAAAAAAACATGATTTTTTGTCACTTGATCTTTACAGACTAATTTGTGTGTAAAAACAAACTCCCTTTTGATTGTTAAAACAGTCTAAAAATTAAGACCTTGACAAGACATGAACGTTTCATACATAAATTACCCAAAATGGACTTAAAACTTGGTACCTATCATTATTATGCATTCATTCAAAGTTAGGTATATATAATAATTTAACGCTCGTTTAATGTATCCATTTTCTTTAAGCAAATTTAAGATGAATACACTGTAATGAAGCTAAGAACATTCTTAAAATACCATACTCTTTAATAATTTAACTACAAGCTTATGCATCTGCACCAAGTCTGCACCGTAGTTATTATTACCGGCTCATTGTAAACATCCCTCCCTCTGTGCACTCGCTGTAGGAATACCATGAATTTTATAAGAAATACGTAATCCCATGCATAATGATTCTTACTTGTTATATAAAAGGTAATTGCGATTTAAATTTACCAAGATCAACAGTATCATGCATAAACGTAGAGTAGGTACCTAATCATTACAAACTCTATGCAGTCATTTTGGTTCTTGAAGCATTTTATTTAAATTATGTTTCAGCTGAATTATTCACAGTATTCAATACTGCTTATTTACTACGATTTGCAACTCAATGTAACAATGTAGGGGTTTGCACCCTCTACCATCTCTTTAATGCTCTTTACTTATCAGGATATTATGTAAGTTGTAACGTATATAGTTTGTAACTTACCTTAGCTTCGGTTTTATTGAAATGAAATAATTAACCATTATTCGAAAGGAGTAATAGTAGTAGATATGTAGTTGCAATTTGCAAAAGATGATCCTCTTAGCATGGAAGTGTGCATGACGTGACGAGCTGTAGCCACTAACCATTAAATTCGTAAAATATTTAAATGTAAACTTATGTAAATAACATTTAGATTTTAGAAGTAAAACGTCAAATCTCTCCTTGGATTTTTTTAATAAACTGAAGTACAATTAACTAAGTATGTAATTATTTTGGTAGCTACTACACGATATTCCAAAATAATAATACTTTTATTCGTTCTTTGCTAGTTTTATAATGGGCAATGGCTTGAATATATTTAAAACTAGATAAGGAAGACATCATTTTTTACTACTTCTATGCAAATATTTCCTTACAAGTTTTACTTTTTTAATTCCTACCCAATAAACATAATATTGTGTTGATTATGTGCATGTATTTATAATCTTCGTAGGTATGCCCTGTTTAGGCCAATGAGTGGATGATATCTACTGTGATATCTAAATGAAGTTCCTACAACACATCTGGCACTGAAAGCAATAATAATATATTATAGATAGTGCATTACTCAGTAATAAAAATAACGTATGGTAACCCGTCTCATATGCATATTGCATGATATTAAAAGCTAGTGGTACCAACATCTATATAGTAAATACGATTTGTTTATTTTAATAAGTCGATGCAAAAGTCGATTTTATAAGAAATTGGTTCGATGTAAGGAATAACAAAACATAAATGGCCTTTCAAGGTTTGATAAGGATCGAGTACGAATGAGGCCAGATTTAATTTAATTTTGTTTAATGAAAACAATTTTCCTCGCAAAGTGAGAATTTTCATTTGTTTATTTTAATAAAATGATAATCGTGGAACTCATTGCAAGATCAGGGTCAATCGATTGTCTCAATAATAATAATAAAACAACAAATGCTTCTTCTTTCTACTTTAATTAATTCTCCTTTAAACTTAATTGCCTTTTTCTGTACATATTTACTGTACTTAATATTGTAAAGCTCATAATTTACATTTATAGGTATATACCACAGAACATATAAAGGTATATACTTTTCAAATATATCTTTAGCTGATGTCATGTTGAAAATCACTCGATGAAATTATTGCCCTCTAAATAGAAAGTAAGAATATTTTATGTTAAAATTTTAAACTTTATATAGTTAAGTATTTATATTTTATTTATCTACATAGGTATTTATTAATAAACATGACAATTGTTACAATGTAATGACATTTAAATTAATATTCAAAGCAACCCAGAACGATATAAAAATGTAAAGTAGATATATATGCTACAGTCAAAACCCTGAACCAGTCAATATCCTTATTGACGGTTATTAAGGTTATTGACTAAGGGTGTCGGTCAATATCCTTATTAACTGATTTTATCAGATAAAATCAGTCAATAAGGATATTAACCGACGCCCTTAGTCAATAACCTTAATAACCGTCAATAAGGATATTGACTGGTTCAGGGTTTTGACTGTAACATATATATGGAGTATTTGAGCATTTATAATTCTATAATGGTAAAGGTTCTGTATGGAATTATAAAATGGAAAGGAAAACTAAGAAATAATAATAAATAGGCATAAAGTTGAACATTATTATACGGAAATTAATATGCGTTAATTTTTTAAAATCATTAACTCTGTTAATTTTTGTTCAGAAAATAATCGATAGGTAATTGTTAATATAATGATATAGAACTGAAAATCTAACGAATATTTTATATTAATAACAATGACTTTTCATATTATACAGGTAATAGTAACACATCATTATTTATAGAAAATAATTTTCAAAGTCAGTTTATTAGATACAGAGATTACGCCTGACATCCTCAAAAATTCACTCAGAGAGATGAGATAAAATAATATACGTATATATATGAGGTATGTATTTTATTGGAAGCCGGAAGCCGTTTTTTTCATTCCAGGAACTGTAGACATGTTTTTTATTTGCTCTCAATTTTCTCTCGGATATGTTATTGTTTCTGACTTCGAAATTGAGAGACAATGTTAATAATTATTATGAAAATAAACGACCACCAACGTTCTATGTTGTCCTTTGATATTATGATATACTTGACGGTCACGTTGCAATCATGTCAACAGTCAATATAACCTATACGTACCTACTGAATTTCATATAAGCATAATCACAGTATAATGTAGCGGCATATTTATCACATTGAATATTTATGACTGTATGTCTGTATACAATATGATACATATATCTATAATATCTGTTTTAATTAACATTTAGCGTGTTCATTATTAATTTATATTTAAATATTTGTGTTTAGCTTGTGTTTAGTTACACAATAAAAAAATGTTTTTACTTAAGTTCACAATATCAATAGTAAAATTGTAAGTTACTCTGTAAGAAAGGTTACAGTTTTTTTATTTAGTGTAAGTAAATAAATAATAATTTACACGCTCTTATACATAGGTACCGTTAGGAATAGCGTCACTACATAGTATAAAACAAAGTCGCTTTCTCCGTCCCTATGTCCCTATGTCCCTTTGTACGCTTAAATCTTTGAAACTA
>CAJQZM010037441.1:0-22112 GCA_907164665.1 Colias nastes | reverse complement strand
TTTTTTTGTGTCGATTTCTACTGGCCTATTGAGGATATTTTCGTTTTATTGCTGTATTGCAACTTAGCTTTGGGGTTGCGTTCCTGATGTTGGGCAGATGGCGTTTGTTTTGTGTATATTTCTAGTAATTTTATTGTGTTTATAATAAACATAGACATACATAAACAAAGGATTTTTTAAGTACAGTTATATTCTATTGTATTCATGACAAAGCACTATAAAGAACTAGAAAGCAAAATATCATAATATACAATTGTCTGACTTTCATGAAATAATTATTATATTTATGAAAATGTAATGGAATAGAATTATTGCGTATTAACTCTTATTATTGTGTTCCTACTGTTATTTATATATTATGCTGTATATGTAAGTAAGTATATGAAAAATGTTAAAATTTACATATTTAATAATTTTAACAAAGCCCTTTTATTTTTATAAAATTAAGTAGACTTGATTAAATTTATGTGCAACTACAGAAAAAATATTCATTTTATAATTAAAAAATTAAATATTGCTTAATTAAAGGTGACGTTTCTTGACCAACAATCATGTACCTTCACCTACAGTTTAAAAATTTCCTTTCTTCAATAAAAATTTCTTTATATATTAGTAAGTAAATAAATAGCAAAATCCAGTTCACGTCTATGTGCAATTAAAGTATCTATTTAAAGACCTATTTAAATCTGTGAACACTTACTCTATTGCAGTCTCTTTTAAATTACAATAACTTCATTGATCAACATATTAGACTAAAAAGTTAAAACATTAATATATTATAATTGCCAACGTAAAATTGTAAATACAATTATTACAATCTTGCTCGAAAGATTGTAATCTTTCGACAAATTGTGATCCATTAAAAATTATTGCATTATTTTACAATCGTGTTTTTCAATCTTACGGCGACATATTATATTATATCCATATACATTTGGCTAATTACAATTTACCTAGTGTTATTTCTACTCTAGCAAGGCACAAATGCTCGTCAAGAAAATGGATTCCTCAAAACAAGATGCAATTAAAAATCATATAAATAACCTTAATTAAAGTGGTCCCTTGCACTTGTAAAGTCACTGGTCACAGATAATACAGTTTTAATATCAGGCATGTTTCCGCAACTTGTGCAGAAGTAAATGCTAGGATGGTGTTTTTGTTTCTGCCGTATCACTGTAGCAGTGCTTATGTCCTGGGTTTCTGTAGGAATTCTCGTGGAGTACACTGTGTGAACTTGTCCTGCATTTCGTGAGACACAGTTCATAATCGTCTCCCAGTGAGTGGACTAATACATGCTCCTCGACCGTGAGCTTTGAGAGGACCACTTGTAACATACTTCTCTGAAAATGTACAAATATTTCAGGTTATGCAATAATATTCAGGATTTTTGTTAGCTATAAATTAAGTAAGCTTGAGTAACAACTTATTGTCTTATTTGACTTTTGGAAAGATGAAATTAAATTACAGTAGACCTGCGGTATTCCCACAATCGTTTTGCAAGGCCGTGTGGAAGTATAGAATTTGTCGAATTATAGGGTACTTGCCTAGGGAACCCCCTATAGTCCGGATGTTTTTACGCAAGAGTACCTTGTAATTCGACAAATTACGGATCTAATGATAAGATAAGATGTTATAAGTAGTTCCGTTCCAGAAGTAGGTACAAATCATGTTTCGTTGTGTATTTGAAATTAAAACAATATCTTCGAGTAGAGCATAATAGTGGATGCACGTTTTTTTCGTACAGGTTGTATACTGTTGAATCATGCATGATCGACATAGAAATTTAGAAATTAAAGACTTTTTAACGGATTTTAAACGCGAATTATTCATTACTAGCGACCCGCCCCGGCTTCGCACGGGTGCAATGCTGATACTAAATACACTACAGAAAAACTGTGAACGTTGTATATAAAAACATAGCGGCCCGGCCGGCCGGTACCGCCGCAAACGCTACGTCCCGCAATTTTTAAATCTGTAATATCTTCGAAAATATTCACTTAAATCATACGATGTAAAGGGCCATATAGATCTATATTAAATGAACAATGTATTCAAGGTATTTAATTGGTTAAGGATTAATGCTGTATTTGTTAAAATCGCTTCGAAAATTAGCCATTATTTGTCGTAAAAAGTAAATGACAAAAAAAAGTTATTGTGGGTTATCCATAAGAGATAGACATATACCATCACGGACTTTTCTGTAGACCTTTTCAATGTGTACAATACTTAGTACATTATTTTGATAAAACTCGTAGGGTTCAGCCTGCGTTTGCAATGTAAGCGGAAAAAATGTAATTATTTACGACATCACATTAGAAACCTCAAAAATAACAGTACTTCTCCACTATTTAATGGATGTTATTATACATATAAACCTTCCTCTTGAATCACTCTATCTATTAAAAAAAACCGCATCAAAATCCGTTGCGTAGTTTCAAAGATTTAAGCGTACAAAGGGGTAATTTATTATGTATAAGACAAAGCGGGCGAAGCCGCGGGCGGAAAGCTAGTATTACATAAATGCTGTTTCATCAAGAGTTAACAATACAAAATATATTCACCCATATTATTTTCAAAGAAAACCTGCATAGTTCCCGTTTAAAAAGTAGCCTATCTTATTCGGGTCTTCAGCTGCCTACATACCAAATTTAATTGTAATTGGTTCAGTAGTATGTGCATGAAAGAGTAACAAACATCCATCCATTCTCACAAACTTTCGCATTTATTTTATTAGTAGGATAACACTTGTTGATATTAGAGAGAAAATACTAAATTTCTACCCTTTACATCATGAATTTGATTAAATTATTACCTTATTAGGATCCAGACAGCAGGAGACACAGTACTCATATACAAGACAGCAGTGCTTTTCATTACATGAAGTGCAACTGTATCTTGTTGTTTCTTCCGCATCCACAATGCAACATCCGTTCTTTCCTATGTCATTCCTTTGACAAACATAACCTGAAAATTAAAAGAATATCTGTCTATAAATCAATCTTAGATTAGAATATATGTAGTTATAATGAATTATACTAATAGCTGCACATTGAGCGTGAATAAAATCAACCCAATATTTTATTCAGTTTTGTGTTATTAATTATATAGGTAATAAATTTAAAATATCATATACATGTTTTCTTATTAGTTTATAGAACAGAGCTTAAATAAAAATCGGTACTGAACTGTGTGTAATTAATATAAAAATTCATTAAAATATTGGTAAATACACATAATATTTAACGATGAAGTTTTTAATATGTACTTTAAAAATCTATAAGAACAACACACACAAAAACTGCCTGCCTATAGGCCTCCTATGAGGGTGCAGGCCATAATCGACAACACTGGACAAGTGCTGTGTGGCAGATGTCACATATAGTTAAACTTTTGATTCTTCAACATGTTGGTTTCCTCACAATGTTTTCCATCACTGTTTGAGCAGTGGTGATATTAAAACAAATTATCTATACTAATATCATAAAGCTGAAGAGTTTGTTTGTTTGAACATGCTAGTTTGTTTGAATCTCAGGAACTACTGGTCTGATTTGAAAAATTCTTTCGGTGTTAGATAGCCCATTTATCGAGGAAGGCTATAGGCTATATATCATTACACTAAGACTAACAGGAGCAGAGCAATGCGGGTGAAAACGCGGAGCACAGCTAGTTCATAATAATATTTACCTCTGTCATCCACAATAAGCGCTCTACCTTGAACAGAGTTTCTGCACTCAATATCTACAGTCTCATTATGCTCTTGTAATGTTCTCCACACAAAGGGTTTCTGTTCTAAGGACACATCTTGATATATCATGTTTTTATCTGTACCCTGTGAGTGAAAAATATTCTTCAATAATTAGAAATGCAGTATTTTGATCATTAATTGTTATAAGCCAGTATGTTTAATATGATTTAAGTAGATGTAGTTGAGATGGACTATTATTTAAAAAATACACCATAATAAATTCCACATGAGTTCCTTGAATGCTATCACAGGATTATACCTGTCCTATTAGTTTTTTTAGGTCAACTTAGTAAGGACCTAATTTGTAAGAACTCAGGCCTTTTTAACAAACGGCTACTGGGTCAACCAAAGTCTAGATAGCTACGTAGCTTTGGTTAGCCGCAATTCGAATGTCAGCCGTAACATACAAAAGTGGATTTTATTTGACATGAATTATACGTGATGGTATTATAATAACTAACCTCTCTCAGAAAACTGACGATACAGTAAGTCAACGAAGATGCAAATATAATGCCGAGAACCAATGGTCTTCGGATAAAGCGTAATATGGCAGCATACCACATCTTAATAAAAATTAGTCTTTCCGTATAATTACTATAATCTTTCGAGCACAAAATGTGTAAGAATAACATTTTTATATATTACGTTTCCGCATAATCTTCAATAAAATTTCTTTCATATTGCACTGTTTTTAACATGATGCTCATAATAATAATATTTTTCAAAATAATATGCAATGAGGTATCTCGTTTATATCATTGTCTGTTTAAGAGTTTAATAAATAAACTATAAATTAGTTTAAATTTTCTTTTTATTAATAAAGCTATTAGTTTAAATTTATAAATTAATCAAAAATATTCTGTTTACTGGGCTTGAATAATATTTAAATGACAATGACAGATTGTCAATTGTCATCTTGATTTTTTTTAATACAGACTAAACAATGCATACAAATATTGTAAATACAGAGCTACAGTGCTACAATATACTGTAAATATAGCGCTGAGCGCTACCTTGGCGCTCCCGCCGAAAATCTAAACTATAGTAGAGCCCTTGGTAGAGCCCAAGAAGCTTATATCTAAACACTGGAGATATCGTCTAGGATTGACGACTGACGAGAAGTTCATTGACCCTAACTCATGTTTTTTATCCCTTTCACACCTAACTTGGTATTGCCACTGTTAACACGAAGTTTTCCCAAGGCTACTATGTATTCTGTAATATTCTGTGCAAAAGGTTAGATTTGGTACATGAGTTCGTTGATAAATTGCCAACAACATCATTCAGAAGCATTGTTGGATGAGACAATTATTATCTATTATAAATATTATAAAGCTGAAGAGTTTGTTTGTTTGTTTGATTGTTTGTTTGTTTGTTTGAACGCGCTCATCTCGGGAACTACTGGTCCGATTTGAAAAATTCTTTCGGTGTTAGATAGCCCATTTATCGAGGAAGGCTATAGGCTATATATCATCACGCTAAGACCAACAGGAGCGGAGCCACGCGGGTGAAACCGCGCGGCACAGCTAGTTTATGATAAATAAATTAAGTATCTGAGCCAATCATTAAAAAGTCACACTCCCTGATAATGGGTAGTCACCATAATAAAATTATAGCAACTATCGGTTTGTCAATATGGCATATGTGTCAAAAAAATTGCGTCGCTTCGAATATTTAAGTTAATGTTGTTGCGTATTTAATAAATATTTTCCGAAAATAAAGAATGTATTGTACTGTGCAAAATTGCAGAAATGTTGGTAAACCAAATTCTGGCCTATAATTTCACAGGCAAGTGTATATTTACAATATTCCTCAATACTCATGCATTTACCTGTTTAGAATCATTTTAATGGCAAAAATCGTCAAATTTATCATCATTATAGTAAGCAATCATGTTAAATAAGTTCTTTTCCTAATACTTTCATCATTTATCAACAAGTTTTCAATAAACAAATTTAACAAGTAAGGTAACCATGATGACGGGTTTTTACGGATAGCGACGAGAATATATTGCTAAAACAATATTATGATGAACATTTAGAACACTATTTTAAAGATTTTTATACTAGTAATGAAACAACACATGACATCGGTATTGCACAGTGCACTCACATGTGGTTTTAAGTTTGTTCTTTTTTACATTGAAATTCATACTTTTTAACCTAATATTTTTTTGTTTTACGTATTTCAGCTTTCCAAAAAATGAAGTAAAAAGAAATATATGTGCCTATCAAGGGTAAAATTACTGAGGATTACGACCCAGAAAAAAAAAACCTTTTGAAAAATAAACTTTGTAAAGTTATCTGAAATTTTTGCAAGGCATAAACAGTTTTTCTTTGATGTTTTTGGCTTGAAGTTGACCTGTCGAAGCAACGCGTTTAAAGAGAAGACCTGAGTAACTTACAATTTGGTAAACAGTATCTGATGCAAAACACAACTTTCCTCTATTTACAAAGGATGTTAATGTTGTATATCGGTTAATATCCAAGCTTTGTAGCCAAAAGTTATCACGCGTTATTTAAAACTATCATCCTCTACCAATTAAAATTGTATGTACCTATAAAGGTGATAATTCTTGTAAGTTGACCAGTAAATATATAAATATAAATACTGTTAAAAATATATTATGTCATTATTATTTATAGACCATGATTTTTAGTTTTTTCTATTTCTAAAAATCCTGAATTTACAAACCAGCTTGGTCACCCCACAGAAAAAGGCAAAAAACATAACTGACGTCATTCAAGGTCATATTTTCTTGTTACAAGTTAATGTTCATATTGCAATCTCCAGTGTATTAGATGTAAGCTTCTTGGTAGAGTCATTATAATAGGCAACATTTTGACAGTTCAACATAATTTAATTGTAATTTAAGAGTCCTTATCGATTTTAGAGTGATTTTTACTTGTTTCTGTAATTCTTTAGACGCTCGTTTAACAAAACTAAATTAGTAACAATGTGTGATGATATCTTAAATTAAAGATTCATTCAATATCTAAAATACGTTCGAGACAATTTATTGATATTCATTGTCCAGTTTGTTTAATAGCCAATAACCTAAGGCGTGTTTCAATTTTTTCCATGCGGGACGTTCGTGTCTTTGTATTTTACACGGAATTTAATAGAAGAAGTTTTCTTATAAAATATACTACAATAAAGACACTGAGACATCCTAAAATATGTTCGAGGCAATTTATGTACTTTTATTGAAAAATTCAAAGAACATCTAAGTTAAAATAGCCTTACTTTGATGAAATTTTATGCGTATATGGCGTCGAATTTCTAGTTCTTACAACAGAGTTAAAAAAAATAAAAAATACACACTAAATGATAGGTTAATGCTTAAAAATTTGCAATAAAAAAAATACATATTATATGTTTTATGAAAGAAATGGAATAATTTAAAGTTCTCTAGAATTTTAGATTATATACGGGAGCGCAAACGTTGTTACGGCAGATCTATATAATCGAATATTCTAGAGAATTTTAAATTATACCATTACTTTCATATAACATAGTAGTTAGTTTTTTTAAACGAGCTCCTAAAGAATTAAAGAAACAAGTCAAAATCACTCTTAAAATCGATACGGCCTCTTAACAACGTACAGTGCGACATAAAAGAGATGAAATTAATTAATTTGGAACTAATTTTTTTTTCATTATCTGGCAACCCTGAATTTTCAATGCAGCTGTCAAGTTGAATAAAAATTTGTTGTTTTTTTGGTGAAGTTGAGAATTCATTATATAAAATTGTAATTTTGAACAAGAAATTTACTCAAAAAAGGAGAAATCATGAAAAAGGTTAAACGTAGCGGTGTCCGTGATGCCATATATAAAGTTTTCATTCGGTGTTTCTCATAATTTCAAGCTGAAAAACGAGAAAAATATTTGGAAAACGTTTACAAACGTACAGCAGATTATACCGGTGAGATTCCATTTATTTTTGCTCAGTACTACGTAAAATAGAATATTCCATTAGTGACGAGTGTTTAATGTACGTATCTATGGCGATTATTACGTTTTTGAAATTTAATTTGAGGTTATTTGGATGTAAACAAAAACTAGTTTTTATAGTGCGACCAGCACAATTTGAGTCAAGAAGTTATATCCAATCCAACCAGCCTTAAATAGTATAGTGATAACTATTTTCATACAGCTATCTATGAATCCTTACTTACTACTTACTAGAGTGGCGCAGGGACCCAAAGTGAGTCTTGGCCTCCGACATAAAAAAAAATAGTTTTATGCTACTAAATAAATATGCTATATTATGTACTATTTTATTTTATTAATCTTAATTCGTTTGTTATAGGGATTTCTGAAAGCACAGTACGCAGGATAGTGGAGCAAGGGAGTAAAAATGAAGGAGAATATCTACAAAAAATAAATAAAAATATGTAGTTTTCAAATCACCTTGTTTTTTTTTTTTTACCTGACGGACCCAGAAAGAGGGTAATGTGTTTGAGCCTTGTTTGAGCTGTATGTATGTATGTTTGTTTGTTCGTATGTTTGATTCTATGTGCGCCTCTGCAGTCTAAATGGCTTGACCGATTTTTATAAACTAATTCCAAATATATTTAAGTAAAATTTGACCTAGGTAGGTCATTTAAAATACTAATGTATTTTTGTCTTAAATTTACACGATGATGAATGAAACAACTTTAAATCGCGGTATTTATTACTTTTTATATTTTTGATTTTTATTCTATAGTATCAAGGTCGCTTGCGTCGCAGTATCAGTGTTGCTATATGAGCGACGGTGGCGCCCTCATTTTTTGTCATCTCTTTTGTGTCGCACTGTAGCGTAACGACGACACAGAATAGGTATATTATTTCGTTTTGTTTGAATTGCACTTTTTCTTAACTTTTTCAATTACGATTACATATTAATTATAATGACCGATACAAGTTATTTTAAGATTTGAGTTTACTGATAAACCATTCTAAACTTAGTAAACAATTATTTCTGATTTAGGTATAGGTACTAAAAAAGAACTGACGTCGCTACAATTCTGGGTCAATAAACCTTTTTTCTTTTTAAATACCAGAGACCTTGCCAGAGACGTTATTCTAAAGAATGTATAAAGATATTATAAGCTTATCTTGCTCAAAATCGAAATCTGACATCTAGAATCCAAGCTAGAATCGAATGCATTGACTACTTGACGTGATGTTGACGTGAATAAAAATTTAAAATCATCGTAAATAATTAATAAATACGTTGTGTTTTTTTTAATTATTTATATACGTACTTGTCTTATTTTGCTCCTTAAATTTACGAAAGAAAGTAGGTATATTACTGGGACAGGGATTCGCCTGAAGAATTTTAAAATTGACAAGGACAAATGTTTCAAGTCCGTATCAATTAATTTTTAACTTTTATAGTTGAGCCAATTGAATAGGCAACATTTGACGTCCATCAAGAGATGTAACCTGCTTAAAAACATCGATTAAAGTGAATTAATCGATACGGACTTGAAACATTTGCCAATCGAACTTGAAACACATGTCAATTGACAACATTTCATTTTTTATAAGGCCATGAAAGAAAAAAACCGTTTCTTTATTTTGCTCTTGCGATTACAGAAAAAAATTATTTCATTTTTTAATCGCATGTTTTAAGAGAAATTAAATAAAAACGATAAATGCGATGATGACGTCATACATACGGAGGAATAAAAATGCGCCTTATGCCCGTTTTCACCAACAACCCGTAAAATTTAAGTGTCACCTAAGTCACTTTAGGGGATACCTAACGTAAAATTTGCTTTCACCGACGGATAAGTGTCACTTATATCGTTAGGTAGCCCTTAAAATTTAGGGGGTGAATATTCGATCCCCTAACGTTTAAGTGACAGATATTTATCCTATTTAACGTATTAAAAATGGATAGCGACGACGATACAAAGATTTAGAAGCAATTGAAGATATAGAATTATAAAATAACCGAAGTTTGTTAAGGCGAACGCGAATTTACCGTGAAAGATCAAAGGATTTAAAAAAAATATGATGACAGATAAATTTTGTACACGTTTTCTCTTTTCTGCCATTATTCTTTATAATATAATTACAAACACCAAAGAAAAATAACACGAATCAAACAACGAATGCAACCGGCAACAAAATCAAAACAGAACCTAAATAATTTCACGAAGCGACTTGAGTCACGCGATGACATTGTCATTTGTCATTAAAAATGTCACTGTGAAGTGTGATTTTAGACAAAATATAAAAAGTTGTGTTTTTTTTATGGTTTTATATATTTTTAAGGTAACAAACTCAATATTTACACATAAACTAAGTGAAATTAAGTGATTTTTCAACTAAATATCAATAGAATCCTATAGTCGATATACTTTTCGACTAACATTGCGTAGCATCCCCACACTAAACGTCACTTAACTAGGGGTCTCTTATTTAGGTAACCCTTATGATGGTGAAACAGAATTTAGGTTAGGTAGTGATTTGAAGGGTCCCTTAAAATAAGGAACCCTTACTTAGGAGACTGTTTAGGGGTTACTGGTGAAATCGGGCATTAGCCTAATTTAAAAAAAGTTAAAAAAAAAAACTATCACTGACATTTACAGGGTATGGCATGTGTCAAATTTCATATTAATGTCATTTTTGTGAATTATTCATGTAAACAAACTTTTAAATCGTGTTATTGTGTTTTGGTTTTCTAATTTAATCTCATTAGCGTGATGTTTGTTTGATTGGAGTTGGACCAATTCATTTATATTATACAAATAGTGCCTACAGTGTTCATAATTTTCTTGAAATAAAAGACTTTGTTTACTTACTAAAAGTTGTATTTATTTAACACTTTCCAACGTTTTTGGGATAGTATATTTGTTTCCCAGAAATTTTCAGCACCCCTTAACAAATCCTGCATAAAGTCATCATCAGTACTTGTGAATAAGTTTATTTTGTTTAAAATTTGGATCAGCAAATAACAAATAACAATATTTACAAAGCTTGACGAATCAAAGTGACAAATGTGCCAAAATGTCAACTGTCAAGATTTTTTTTTAATTTAAACTAGGTATGTGGCAAAGGAAAAAATGTATTCCTCCGTATGTATGACGTCATTTGGCGCTTACGACATTTTAGAATGAGATGATTTTAAAACTCAAAAAGATGAATGAAAACTTCCATATTTAGAAAAAGCAAAAAATACATGTATCCTAATTTTTGATCTAGTTTTCATTAAAATAAAAAAATAAGTAGCATAAAATTTTGAAATGTTGTCAATTTTAAAATTCATCAGGCAAATCCCTGTCCCAGTAACATACTTTCTTTCGTAAATCTAAGGAGCAAAATAAGACAAGTACTATCTACATAATTAAAAAAAACACAACGCATTTATTAATAATTTATGATGATTTTTATTCACAAGTAATCAATGCATTCGATTCTAGACTGAAGTCAGATTTCGATTTTTAGAGTAACGTCTCTGGTATTTAAAAAGAAAAAAGGTTTATTGACACAAAATTGTAGCGACGTCAGTTCTTTAAATCAGAAATTGTTTATTATGTTTAGAATGGTTTATCAGTAAAATCAAATCTTAAAATTACTTGGATCGGTCATTATTATTATAAATATGTAATCGTAATTGAAAAAAATTAAGCAAATGTGCACAGTGCAGTTCTAACAACACAAAATAATATATTATTCTATGTCCGTGGTCGTCAAACTGCGGCCCGCGGGCCGCTTGCGGCCCGCGGCCGTTAGTCGTGCGGCCCGCGACAGCAAATTATTTCAATAGTTAACTAGGTATTACGTCGGTCAATTTAGACTCTTTCTACCTTAAAGACTATTCTCTTTTGCAGCGGTGGGCCTCTACAGATTCTGTAGAGGCCGCTTCTGTAGTACAGAAGCGGTTATGTGTACTTTAGTTAAAACATTACAAATTTCTCTTTGTTCAGACATCTGTCACCATTGTTTGTAATCACAGATGTGGCAGTTTTAGTTTTTTAAACAACATTTAACAAGACGTTATGCAAAAAGGTCTACATCTCTTCCGTTTTTTTATTCTATTTAAAAAATAAATTTGAAAAATTTACCTAACAACTATAGATGTTTATAAGACTGCGCACAATTTGTTTTAACTATATTTTCTTCAACTTATCTCTGTGAGGCTTCATTTTCGAAAATGAGCTTATTGAAAAACAAATACCGCAATCGTCTTTCTACTCATTTAGAAGACACGATGAGGATTGCATGTAGCCCCAGAGATGCCGATATACAAGGAATAATTAAAAAATTCAACACCATAATTCTTAAATTATAAATACATATGTCCTATAAAAACATGTTATCATTATTTTCTTACTGCAATAAATATTTTAATATACGAGTAATTTTTTATTTTCTTAAAGGCGAAATAAATAACGAAATTAATCGAATATGTATTAGTAGCAAAGATTAGTAGGCAAACGCCCTTACTCTACGGCCCGGTGCTGATACCCACATTAACCCTGTGTGGCCCTTGGCCAGAAAAGTGTGACGACGACTGTTCTATGTCATCGTTACTAGGTTACGTTGTTGAATTTTGTTGAACTGTCAAATGTTGCCTATTAAAATGGCTCTACTATAATCGATGTTTTTATGCAGTTTACCTCTCTTCGAAGATAAAATTGATAGACTTAAAAATTTGACGTAAGTATATCAATTTAATAGCCAATTTATTAGGCAACTTGGGCAACATTAATTAATGTTGCCTATTAAATTGGCTCGAATAAAATGTCGTCATCATTTAAAACAATATATGGTGCGGATTGGTGCGGTTATAATTTTTAGTTATTTACTATTCCCATTTCAACATATCAAATTACCTACATGAATTTATAATAACACAATCGTAATCTCAGCGCTCATACACTACAAAGCACTACAATATCTATAGTAGGTAAATTAAGTTTCCTAAAAAATGCTTTTTGTGGTGCTTTAACCGTCAATCTCAAATGGTAATCCATGGAGATTTATAGCATTATTCATAAATTGATTAATAAATTAAATATACAATGAGCGTACTAAAAGTGGGTTGTGATCATTTCAGTTTATATTAAAATTCTAGGAAAATGCATATTGGTTTATTTTTAAGGAATACATTGTTTCATTTAATTACCAGCTTCTCATAAATTCATAATTAAATTTATATGCTTAATTATTATTTTAACTTAAAACTTTAATTTAAAGGCTGGTTCACACGTACAAATTAAGTTGATAAGTAGGTAACTAAATTTTAACTTTAAGTGACGTGTATTAGTAGTAACTAGATATTCATACGTATTTAGTAGTTAAGCTCTTTAGTAAACTTAGGATGGACGACCAACAAGGCAAAAAAGTCGTAAATTCTGTGTTTAAATTTCCCGGAATCACAGACACAATAGAAAATCTATTGTGTCGCGGTCTCATTGGGCCGCTCGGTGGTCAAGGGGTTAAAGTGAGGTTTTAGAAGAGGTTAAAGAAGGAAAATATGAATATAAATGAAATAAAGAGGGAAATAACCACTCCCAAAAATAGCGGTCTAAAAATTTTATAAATAGAAGAGATTCAGTAACGTGCACATTCCACAAGCATTCTCTCTTCAAGTATTTACGTAGCCAAAATTGTGCGCATTATCGGCGTAGGTATGTGATTAATAATATAATATGTGCGTTATCTTTAGAGTTTTGTATATTATTAGCTATAAATAAAACTTAGGTCGTTGCTATTGCAACGATTAATAACCTTTTTTCTTATAATAAAAATGCAATACCTATAATAATTATAATATGTACTTTCAAATCAAAAGGGTTGATTTTTTTTTAATTCTTTTATCCTACTAATATTATAAATGCGTAAGTGGTGAGGATGTGTGTGTATGTGTGTGTGTGTTTGTTACTCTTTCACGCAAATACTACTGAACCGATTTCAATGAAATTTAGCACACATATAGATGGTAACTTGAATTAACACATATGATAGGTTTTATCCCGGAAATCCCACGGGAACGGGAACTATGCGGGTTTTTCTATGAAAACGCGGGTGAAGCCGCGGGCGGAAAGCTAGTAATATTATACTTCAAATTTCCCGTGAATAAAGAATCTTGAAATTTGATACGACGCAACGTCTAAAATAACATACCTACTACCTAGGTAATACCTATTTATAAACAAACATACCATACGAATTTCACGCGCGCCCCTTATTAGACTTTATTTTTGTTCATACTTAATAATATAATAATTAAAAATAATAATATCTTTAAAAATGCCCATAAATTAATTCACACGCAGATGGTTAAAACAAATGTGCCATCAAACAACCACGCAAAAAATAAGGCACTTCGAAACTTCCAAATCAATCCTGGGAATAAGTTGCTCATTTTAAAGTTTACAATGGTCCACTTACGACAAGTAATTTATGGTATGGTAATTTATGATATGTAGACGCATATTATTATCGGAATAATATTAGTTTCGAGCATCGAACCAAGTGCCTATTCGAAAATAAATGAAAAATGGTCTAAAATTTCGTATGACAGGATACGTATTTTAACTACAATTTAAAATCCTACAATAATTAAATTATTAAAATTCCCTTTAAATCGTATACAATTTTCTTTTAAAGGATTGACGATCCCAGAATATCTGCTATAAAGTGAGCGGTGAAAATCATTCGACGACACCTGGGAAGCCACTCATACCACCTTGTGTTTTGTTCACTTCATTGTTCCTCATGTGCAGCAGTTGAGATGTACAGAGTGATTGTTTCTAGAACTGACCTCGATAGAAGATGTGAGAAGGAAATGTAAGATATATTTCATAGTATGAGTAGATAGAACAAAAAGACAATGTAAATGCTATCCATTCTTAAACAATGTTATCGCGTTTTGTGGAAGAAAAATAACCATGTTATCATATCTATTCAAATTGACTAAAAGCAATGCTTTTGCTTTTGCATTTTGCCTGTTTGATTTGGACGTTATCTATTGTAATGGGACAATTATAAGAAAAACAAGTACTTACATATTTATTGCTTTGTTTTTATTTGTGTTTTAATCTATTTTATTTGCCTTGACCTATTTTTTTGTGTACGAGGATATTTCGGAAATTGTGAGCCGATTTAACAAATTTTTATTTAGGGAGTCCGGAAGTTCTGGAGATACAGAAGGCTCCGGAGATAGTCTTAATATTATCAAGACAGGATCTGATTACGGAACCTCAAAGAAATCTAAGAAAATCGAATTAATTAACATGGCCCCTCCATGTCATGTGGCATCCCATGAGCCAGCGCAGTCTGCCCAGGCCCAGGCGCAGTTCAAGGGACTGCAACTAGGGCTAGTTAACTACCTGAACAAGCTGGGTGAAGTCGGTCGCTTAGCAGTCCATTGTTCTCTGAACAAAGGCGCGGACCGCTTTACGGAATTTGCCTTTCGGCGAATTTCAGGCAAAGATAGGCAGGTAGAGCGCTCTCTCAAAGCACGAGTGGTGATGAAGTTCTAAACCCAGAATATTTTTTTTGTTTTAGTTTTTGACCTCATGCCCGGGCTCCTCATACTTATGAGCGATATTTTCTCCAAAAACTTCCAGTATAATTTTTTTCTCCTTCATGTATATTGTATGTGATCGAACGCCCACACTGAGAGAAAAAATTTCGGCGTAATTAATAACAATGTTATTAAATGGCGTTATTATCAAATTTTATCAATTCCTATGTATTTTTAATGAAAACTACAAAAAATTTAATTTCAAGTACAGTTTATTAATTTCGTAATATAATACCAATAAACGGGTTTTATTAAATGTCGAAATTAATATTCTTTACTTGGGATTGTAGGATTTTACATGTATTAATAAATATTCCTTGAATTTGTAGGTACTGTACTAATATCAAGAGGTACAGATTAGTTATGATTATAAAAGAGTTTTACTAAAATGACCGATTACAAAAAACTATAATATCTAATATGGCATTTCTTATTTCTATAATTCGTGAACTTGTAATTAGAACTAGTTTTATTTTTCCCTCAAGAAGTAAACTATTATTTGTCATTACAGTTATGGCTATTAGTGTTTATATATACCTTTTATTGGAATTAGTAAAGTTTACTAGTAACAAGATACATGCCTACTTTGATCTGCCGGCGGCCATTAACCAGTGATCTCCTTAAGAGGTGGGGGTTGCAGGCGTATGTAACCCAATTTCGTGGTAAGTACCTAATCAAACTATATATAAGTAGATAGTTAGAAGCTAGAAAGTTTTATTTATTCTTTGCACCCCAGAACACAGTACCAAACTATTCTTTGTCAGAACAGTCGATGTATTAATGTTCATAATATTACCTTATTCATACTTAAAGTAATTTGGTATATTGCGTTGTCTAGATGGAAGAGTGGATTCTGGAACACTCAGAATTTTAACCAACGATGAAATAAGTCAGTTGATCAGTAAACTAAAACCGTTTTACTATTTCATACTAAATGTAGGAGAGTGTTTTATGTAAAATTTTCGGATATTTCACGTTCTATTTTAAAAAAAGTTATTATTAATGCCATTTTACTCATTAGGTTAAGTACTTTTGAAATCAATTTAAAGATTTTTGATGCAATCGCCTGTGCACACTTAACGATTACACCCTGTAGATATGATGTACACTGGTCTACTTTTAGTCATCATTCAAATCAGTGTTATTATTTTAGGTTCTGAAAGCTTTGAAGTCGTCGATTGATGGTAGAGCAGTTGCGTAGTCGTGGAATTATCGAGAGGGCCCGTTCACATTCCTTGACAAGAACATCATCTTCGTCATCGAATTCGGATGTAGCTCCATTAATACGATTGCCAGCAGCATCAACAGGTAATGTATATTTTAATGAAAAGCAAGTTTGTTTACTTTTACGGGTATTGCTGTTTTCAATTTAAATGATAAATGATTCCTTTCAGAATCCGACGAAGAATTAAGAGAGAAAGTCGCATGGCTGCGGAATTCCTTGGAGCCCTAGCACCTAGTGGAAGAGAAGTGGGTGGCCACAGCGGCATATTGAGACTGAATACACACTACCTACTTGGCTGGTGGCAGTGTTGTTCCCTAAAAACTAAAAAACTAAAAATTCAGCATCGGTTGGGCAAGTTGTTTGTTATCATGAATACTATCCCCAGGATTTTTTAGTTTATTACTTAAAATTATGTTGTCAATGATTATTTTTTGGTTAATTAGAATAAAGTTATTTCAGGAAAATATCAAATTTTATTTATTATATCCACCTATCTGCAAATGAAGATTTCGAACAATTTTTCACTATTAATTATCCGAACAATTAAAAAAAAAACAATAAAGTTTTGAATTAAATTAGTTATTAGAGCTTCGTATAATAAGAAGAAAGTTGATCGAAATCATCAATATGAATTCACAATTTAATGTGTGGAAATAATACCTAAAGCAGTGATGTTATAACCAGTATTTTTTTTATAGGCCCTATTAAAATTTTGACTTGTAATTAATATCTTTTATTGAAATTCATTGAGGTGTGATATAATTTATATTATTCTGTTTAATAGTAATAAGAAACGTTGCTATACTAATATACCGCTAAATTTAAATACCCAAAAAAACTTCTGGAGGAGAATCTACACATGAATATGAACAAGTTTAACTATGGAACCGACTCCAAAAAGCGCGAAAAGCAATCATGTTTTTTACTTAACATTTGTGCTTTTAGAGTCGGTCCTATAATTAAATTAGTTCATATTCATGTGTAGATTCTCCTCCAAAAGTTTTTTTGGGTATTTAAATTTAGCGGTATAAGTATAACAACGTTTCTAATTACTATTAAACAGAATACTAGAAATTATATCACACCTCAATGAATTTCAATAAAAGATATTAATTACAAGTCAAAATTTTAATAGGGCCTATAAAAAAAAAAAAGTTTGGAAAATCCAAAAGTGCACGCCTCATAATCTCAGTCGATATTTTTTTTTGTTTATTTAATAACAATTAAACCACATCGAATCAGACCCTGAAAAATGAAAGGGTTCTATTCCTGAGCATACTCAAGCGTAAGAGAAAAAAAAAGACTCGATTAGTAAAGTATTTCGGTCGCTATCGTGTTAACAAGAAAATCCTCCGCACATACAGACACACGGACGTCCAAGACAGAACTTTTTTAAACTGTTTTTTAACTAGTTTAAATAACAAAAATGTCATCAAAAATATCATGAATGTTAAAAATAGTGTTTTTTCTTAATATGTGTGTGTATGTATTATCTTACAAGTGCAATGTATGATACATAAAGACATTAATTTAAGTTTGAAAAATCAGATGTTTTGCGCGAAGTGACAGTAGTACCCACCTCAACGCTTCGCTTATGAGGCGTGCAATACTGGTTATAACATCACTGCTTTATTATTTCCACACATTAAATTGTGAATCCTAGTCACAAGATTCTTAAGACAAGTAACAAGAGTAGTAAAACCCAATAAAAAAAGTACTAAGTAAGAATAAAAAATATATTACGTGTAACCAATATTTATGTTATTGGCCTTAATAAAAACATATTAACAGAAAGTATGTTGGATTACTTGCACTTAAATAAACTTTACTCGTTATTAGTAAACAGGCATTTTTATTCCAACTAAACTTGGATTTTTGGCGTCAGTAAATGCAATAAGTAAAACTCGTTTGTAGCCGTTAGAGAACTTTAATTGTCCTAGGATTTATATGAATTTTATTAGTTACTAGCTGCTCCGCGCGGTTTCACCCCCGTGGCTCCACTCCTGTTGCCCGTAGCGTGATGAAATATAGCCTATAACCTTCCTCGATAAATGGGCTATCTAACAACGAAAGAATTTTTCAAATCGGACCAGTAGTTCCCGAGATTAGTGCGTTCAAACAAACAAACAAACAAACAAACTCTTCAGCTTTATAATATTAGTATAGATTAGTATAGATTAATATTTTTTAATGAATTTTTTTCTCAGTGCAGCGCGGTAGCTCGGTACTTAGGTGATCGCTGCTAGCAGCTAGAGGAGCAGTTAATAATATGTATTATCTCTCGCAAAGGTGTTTGTTTATTATAGCTTGAATCAAAAAGTTTGTTTACATAAGACATATTTGTCGCAAAGGGACTTATTGTTGATTTATTAAAGAGACTTTTTGTATGCGGTCAGCGACCTGCATACCTCCAATCCTTCACGTGACAGCATTATTTTTTTGGATTGTCAAGTATCCAACAATAATTCATAATTCAAAAGTTTAGATTGCCAAAAAAATTATACTTTATTCTAATTATTATCCATTACCTAGCTTTCTGCCTGCGGCTTCACCCGCATCATCAAAGGAAACCTCGTATAGTTCCTGTCACCGTGGGATTTCCGGGATGAAACCTATCCTTGGTCCTCTCTCAAAGTATCTTTGTTTCAAATTTCATCGAAATCGATTCAATGGTTTAGTCGTGAAGAAAGGACAGACAGACCGACAGACCGATCGAGTGAGTTACGTATATATTTTATAATATGAGTAGGGATTTAATAAAATAAAATTGTAGGTATTTATTGAAAGAATAACAACATCAATACAAAATAACACTATATATTTACATATTTACATACTCGTAGGAGTAATTGTTTCATGTTTACTGCTTGTGCTCTTCTTATTTTTCCATTTTCATTTCAATACATCATTGTCAACCCTTTTGGGATTGACAGCAGAAAAACTTGTGAAGTTGCCACTCCGCTTTCTAAAATAAGAAGTGTGTATTTTAAGTATAACAAAATAAAACAAAAGATATAATCACAAGGTACCTATGTTATTAGATGTACTTTAAGCTGCGATATAAAAATGTTCGTCAATTTTCAAATTGATTATGATGGCCTTCATTGTTATCTGTCGCACCATTTTCTATTAATTCTAGTCCTCTAAAATCGCGCGTGCAATTAAAATGACGTTAATTTAAAAACATATCGTTGGAATTCTTATGAAATAAACTTTCGTAAATTAAGTCATATGTTTTCGAAAGTTGTAGCTAAGTAATTTAAAGTCCAACGCCGAAATAAGAAACATTGTTATATCGCTTTTGTTTTTTTAATAATGCTAGAAAATAAACAATTGAATATAATACTTTTCAAAATTACCATGCATTCAATACTGCAGTAGAAAATTTTGTAACAGCCTTTACACATTTTGTGGGTAATCTTCGTGCACACACTACAAGGGCTCAACTTAAAATTTGTATTAAGAGATGTCACATTTTCAATAATTGGTATTGCTTCATCATGGTTTATTTCGGTATGCGGCTCTTTATTGCTCTACAATAAAGAAAATTTAATTAACACCAAACGATCCACAAGTTGTTTAATGTTTTAGACAATATGATAAATTTGTAAAAAAATGGATAAACATATTTACCAATTCTAATTCATCCGAGAAATTAAACGTTAATGGACTTGTAAAACCACTGTCTCTAGATATTGTAGATCTAGCTGTTTCAGCTTGTTGACTAATATCTGATTCTGAATTTTCGGGTCGATAGGAGTCATAATTGTTATTCTGAAGCGAGTCGCTTTCAAATATATCTCGATTGCCAGAGAAATTTATAAGATTATGTACTATTGGATATCCTATTGGCTCACAGTTTGTTTCCTGGTTTAATTTTGCTCGAAGCACTGATCCATGTTGTGGTAATTTTGAAGTAAATATTTGCAATAAATGTGAGTTTTCCTCGAGTCTAGGATTATTAACGTCTTTGTTAGCATTGTTGTATAAATTATTAAGATCCCGATTTTCATGAAAGCTTACTTCTTGTGCAGGTAATGTTGATTCAACTTGGTATGTGTTTGGTTCATTCATGTTTATGTTGTTAAATATTATGTGATTTTCATTAGATATAGAAGAACGGTTTTCTGGCATCAATGCTTGGATTGTGTTATAAGAAGGTGGTGATATCATACTTTTTTCCTTACACCATTTCATCATTTGAAATAAAATATGTCTACTTTGGTTAAAAGCAATAGGTAAAGAGCAATTTTTAGCGACTGTCGTGATTCTCATTATAAAGTTGTATAAAACTTTCTCATTATGTTCAATTGGTATTAAATACTTTAGGACATATTCATAGGAATGGTTAAACATTATTCTTTTAAAATTCTCATAATATTGCCGGTGTTGATCAGATGGAGTTTTCTTAAAGTAAAACTTGATAATTTGCAAAATATCGTATAAAATTATATCTAACGGATGCAACGCTGCTTTCGGAACATAATTTCTCAAAGAGTTATTTACAGACAATGAATTATGTTCCAGATTATGATTATGATTATGATTATGATTATTTATGAATTGATGCATTGATGTCATTTCGTTGTTATTGTTTTTTGTGTGTGGATTAACTGAAACGTTGGGCGTAAAGTTCGGCGTTTGCTTGGAAGGTGGTATTTGATGCATTGTACTTATGCTTCTGGCACGTTTTCTTGACCTGGCTTTTGTATTTTTACTTTTGCTCAGGTTTTTATCGTGGTAATTAGAGTAAGTCTCATCTATAACGTTATTCATCAATTCGTTTAAATTTATGTCCTGAGGTTCGAAAGGAGTTGGATGGAAAATATCGTCTATAATAACGGTTACATTTACGGGCTTATTCAGGTCAAAAGATTCCAGTTTTGAAGCACCTGTAAAAAAAAATAAATTAAATTTTCTCACCTCCAACGATAACATACGCGTGATCGAGTAATGTATAAAATAAAATGAGAATTTTATCAATATAACAAAATAAAGGCCGACAAAGCACCTGTAACACTTCTAGTCTTACAAGTGTTTATGGGCGTTGGTGTGGCCCACCTGCCCCTTTGCTTGCTCTGACATAAAAAATATCTACTCACAGCATTCATTTTGATAAGGTGACTCTAACGTGTAACTAGCAGAGGAATTCATGGCCTGGAACAAAAAATAGTAATTATAATTGATGATAATTGTTATTACTATGATCTTACTCAAACTTGAAGGAGTCAGACATAAGCATTATCTATATATTTAAGTTAAATACCACGACAAGATAAATATACAACGATAAACAACACGTCTGTAAATTAACTAATACTATTTTTGGTTAATTGGTCGCTTGTAAATGTTAATTATTGTTCTTTTAAATTTAGTGTCGTTTTATTTTTATCAGCTTATTTATTATAATAAAGAAATAAAATAGAAGAGAAGAAAACAAATTGAGAGGTGTCAAGAGACACCCGTCGTTACAACTTTGGTCTTAATTCCGTCTAGCTCCCGTTCGCAACGCGCGATAAGGAACTTCGTTCCAAAAAACATGACAATGCCACAGTTGACAGATATACAGGGTGTAATCGTTAAGTGTGCACAGGCGATTATTCCGTAAC
>CAJQZM010037440.1:9321-28098 GCA_907164665.1 Colias nastes | reverse complement strand
TTTTCCACACTGGAATTATTTATTTATTTATTTACTATACTCAATAAACAATCTAGATAGAACAAAATTACAAAAAAGGCATCATTTGTATAAGAGGCGGCAATCTCTACAAGGCAACCTGGTAGGAAACAAAATGTATGGAGTTCATGGGATAGCGCAAAATAAATAATTACAATTAGGAATGAATACTGCATTATGACATCATTTCAATCCCCCTTGATTCACTACGATTAACTATAAAGAAAAAAAAGAGCGTGTGTGCCGAACACATGAGTCAGAAGTGAAACTTCTTTGGCAAGATTCATAGATACCAAAATCCTCGCCTTACTCCATGGCGTGACAGTATTGCCTTGAAATTTTACTCTCAACGAGCCAAAAAAAAATTATCTTCAATAGTATTATTTACAACATCTTACCCGTCCATTGTAAAAGACCAGGAGCTCCCATGATAAAACTATTATTTCCCGTGTCTTTCACTGATATCCCCGCTTGGCCGTACGCGTAGAAGTTCAGGTGGGTGCCATATTCCCCGAACTCTTTTCTTAATCCATCTGTCATGAATGCTTGTCTATCTGTAAGTTGAAATAATCCCATAAAATAGGCCTTTGATATTTCTAAAGTTAAACGGTTCGTTAGTGATACAATTATTGTCCAGTTTTTGAATACTTATGATTAAATGTTGGTATAAAGGTAAGTATATTATATGTGGGACCTTCAACATTATTGACAAGATCTTAAATAATAAACATTATGCACAATTTTTGTCAACCATTAAAAATAAGTCTAAAAAGATTGCTAGGTCCAAAAAGAACAAAACCGATAAATTTTGAAGGCATTTCACTAATGCTTCGCAGTCTTTAATAATAATCTGTCTCATGATAACCATTTTTTTAATAATTATTAATTAAAATATTATGTGTGTCATTGCACTGAAGCAGGATTAAACTTTAGGCAATCATCACGTTTGGTCAGTACTTAGACCTTGAGAATCGCAAGCTGATAATGTACTTTTTATCTAGATTTTAAATTAACCATAATATTTACATTAAACAATGAACAAAGAAGGAAATGACTAATGCAGATGTGATTTTAATAAAGCAGAAGAGATTTATACTCATTAAATATTTTCATATTCTTTTGCTTCTATGATATTTGTACTAAATTACATGTATGCTTAACTTGGTTCAAACTAATAGTAATAGGTATATGGCATTATGACTTGTATGTTCGTCTTGTTTTAAGTCTAATGCTATAAATTATGACGACCAAAGGCTTAATCCTAGTATGTACTATAAAAATCAGATTTTATGAAAATGTTTATGTATTATTATTTCCTGCAAAAGCTTCATCGGATCATTATATAATTTGGCACACCCATAATACTTTTATAACCTGTAATAAATGAAGTTTCCAATTTGTTTAAACTCACTCATTTCTTTCAACGGGAAGAGGGTAGCTGCCCGAAATTGTCCCTGTATGTAACACGCGCCGTTCGCCAATAAATGTGTCGTTTTGTATGGCACAGCCCATCGTGGAGCGCAGACCTGCAAGATTTTATGATATTGTAAGGAATTTTTAACTTCCCAAGGAGATCCCGATTTTAATTAGCAGAGCATTATAGTATTCGTATGAGACTGAAGTTTTACCAGTTGCTGATAAAATCTATTATCCAGATAGCCTATTTTAAACTTAAACTGACAGAAAATATTAACAGAACGTTTCCAAAAGTTATGAAACTCTAATTGCCAGAATATCTTTAAGGTACTCCATTAGTACTTATAAAGAATTGTCCAACTATGACATTGTAGTATTATTATTACTTTATTACCAATAATTTTCCCGTGGGTACGGTTGAGATGGTCGCTCCAAACCACATGTCCTCCCTGAAGAAGTACCAATATGAAGCCATTTTACTGAACGTGATGTCTTGTGCTGAAATAAATAATAATGTTTAAACATTTGGCTGTATTACTAGAAATTGTGATTAGAATATAAAAAAGAAGAGCGCGGGGCACAGCTAGTGTATAAGTATATTTCTTACGCAAAGATTCAAGAGGTATTTTTACAACATCAGGATCAATCAATCAGTTATATCAAAATAATCATTTTTTTTTCGCTAAGTTAAGTAGTTAGTTTGTCTTCTTTGAAAGAAGAGGTGCAATTTTATTGGTTTTTCATGTAAGTATAATTATTTTTTTGGATAAACTATTAAAGAAAGAGCTTGTGTTTCAGAAGTGAAATTTGGCAAGATTCAATAGTACAAGTCGCTTTAAGAAGTATCACTTCAAAATAAATACTTGTTTTATTACCTCCATCGTCGATCCCCAGTGGTCTACATGTAACATTTTTAACATTTAGCTCAGTCAGACCACATTTGAACACTGCACCAGAAGTCACGTTGGAATTAAACCGGTTCTTAGCTTTAGGTGCTCCTATGAACAGCCTGGAAGAAAAATGATATATTTATTGATTATTGACATGCTTTTAAAAGAGCAACAATGGAGTTTCTTGCCGGTTCTTCTCCATAGATACTGCTTTCCGAATCGGTGGTAAATGTTCAAAATATGTAATGACGATTCAAAAGTGCTTCTCGAAGAAGTCTTATTGAATAAATAAATGTTTGAGTTTGAGTTTATTTAATAATACATGTAAATTATTAAATAGAATACAATGAAAAGATCGTGTAGCTTGACATCAGGACATTAATAATCAGTAATTCAGAGAACAGATGCTCTTTTCCAGTTAAAAAATGAAATCTAACTATCCAGATGATTAAATTGTTTTTACGTTCACGATCATTTACCTACCTACCTATGTAGACCTAAGTTCCGACGTGAAATACGGACAATCTAAAAATTTGATTAACTTAAATTTCAAGGATAAATTATGAAAAAATCTTTAAATCTAACGAATATGTTTATTTAAGCCTTCATATATTTACATGTAAACCTTATCCAACCGCAGAAGTCTGGTCTAGATTTCCTCATCAAAACAAAAGAATTGTTGGATGATTCATAATTTACTCATACATAATTCAGTCTATAGAACATTCTGATAAAAAAACTGTCCATATGATTAAACCCAAGTAGGTACACAGAAATTTTTGTCGAACTGTGGCCATCTCCGATTATAAAACTAAAAAGCTCAATATATTTTGATAGAATTTATCAACTTATTACCGGAAGTACTTTTTTATCAAAAGATTACTTACTGTCATTGAGATAAAATAGTAGATGATAATTCGTACTTATTAGGTTTAAGGTTTTCAAGTAATTGTTCTCAATTTCATCCAAATCAGTACTATCCTACAGCCTACTAATATCCTACTTCCTACTAATATTATAAATGCGAAAGTTCGTGAGGATGGATGTGTGTGTGTGTGTTTGTTACTCTTTCACGCATACACTACTGAACCGATTACAATGAAATTAAGCACATATATATATTATATAGAGGGTAACTTGGATTAACACATAGGATAGGTTTTATCCGGGTTATAGAACTATGTGGGTTTTTCTTTGAAAACGCGAAGCCGCGGGCGGAAAGCTATCTAGTACTTACATACTATCAGTATGGATCTATCGTATGGACAAATGTTAAAGTCAATAATCAATATTTGTAAAATATCCAGTTGATGCAAATTCAAATTCAAATTCAAAATTCAAATTCTCTTTATTTGAATTTTGAGACAAATAAGACATTTTTGTAGATTTATACAGTCAGAGTAAATAATCAGCTATTAAGTCCTACTTGCAAAATGCACTGAATGAATCACAACAATGACTCATAAGCTCGCCTGTATTTTTTATTAACAACGTGAATTTAATAAATTACCTAATGTTTTTGTTGATTTGGATGTGGGAATATTTTAATCATGCCAAAAACCTATAAATTTTCTTGAATGCTCCTAAAATCTAAGCTTTATAAGCCTCCTAATACAACAGACAGTCCAAGCTTTATTTCAATAATCATACAAATGCATTAAACATGCTTGCGGCCAAATTTTGACTGGCAACCTAGTCGATATAATATTCACCTAATTATAATTAATATACATAAAATCTTGGTTTCATCAAAAAAACTATGAACACAATAATCCTGCGGTGGGATCCAGTACTAACTCATATTGTTGTCAAAATGAATATAATCGAGACCTAAAGTTTAGATACCACTGACCGAATAATACTTATCATTAATTAAATAAAAGTACTTACTCTGAATTATTTAAAACTACCGAATAACCGAAATAATCCGACACAACATTTGGTTGAAATGCCACCAACGATTTTATATGAAACACGTCACAATTACAATTATTATTAATAAACAAAATAGATATAAAAATATTAAAAATAAACATTGTTTATATTTGTTTACAATCACATGTTCTCACTACCATAGCAATTACTAAACTGACAGTCGTTAAAGATAATATAATATTATGTATTTAATAAAATTGTTATGACGAAGTAAATAGAGAAGTTTGTTTTAGATCGCATTAGCTAATTATTAGGTACATAATTGGAATAGTAAATTTAGAATGATGATTCAGAGGTTTTCTTGTTTAAATGCTTTAGAGTTTAGACGCTCATAATTTTGTAGTTTATGTGGTGCCTGGTGATTTAAACATCTTGAAAAAAAAAATTAAACGAACTTGAATATTTTCTATATTCTTCGCAGTGAATATTTCTTTTATATATATTAGTTTTATTTATATTTGTATCTACTAAAATATTTTCTTACCTTTTTGTAGACAGGACCCGGACCTTCAGTTAATTATATAATGCTCATTGCTTAGGCGTTAACCACTGTATCAAAGAGGTCATACGTTATCAAACAGAAAAAATAAAATTAACCTTTCTTTATGGTAGCTTTCTTGAATAAAATAGGTGCATGAGAAGAAATTATGGCTTTACTGGTTTTATGGTAATAAAGTAATTAAATACTTTTGCAGCAATTTGAATGTTATAGTATAATTGCACGTCATTAGTTGATTAATAAACAAAAGATTCAGTATAAATGAAAAAGTAACAATACAAACAAATTTAGGTACTTACAAGAAATTTTATAAAAAGGGTTTTGAAATAAAAAGCTAATAGTTTGAGGGTATTATTAAAATTTCTATTATCCATGATATGACTAAGAGGGTAGTTTCAAATAATTAACAGTGATTTGTTTCCTAGGCTTTATCTGTTTGTGTGGTTGGAAATACTTGCGTAAAAGAAAAATTAAAATCAGGAAAATGTTGCATCGGATCGAAAAACTAGAAGAATACATTACGTATACGAGTACAGTACTCCAAAATTAATAATGCACATGCAAATCTTCGCTAATTGTCGTATTTCCGAAAACACTCGAATCATTGAATCGTAAGAGCCCTAAACAATGCACTTGCATTTTACACCTTGTTCAAAAGAAATAGAAGTCAATTCACGGTCATACACAATCAAAAACAAATCGGGCGGCAGGTGACGGTAGCCTGTCAGTCAAAAAACTCAAAAATCCGTCAGTCGTCTTTAAATATTGATGGTGACTGCACGTGTTCTCTCTGTGTGGAATTATATAGAGCTGCTATTACATACCCTTCTTCGTTTTGTTTTTAAAGGTGAATTGAATTAATCGATGAAATGATTATTAACACAGGTGATAGCAGTAGGGAAAGTGAAAATGAGAGAGAAGAGCATAATGAAAGTTCCAGTGTATCTACAATGTCAGAAATAAAGATTATCCTGATTTTGATTGTGTTTTTTATTTATTTGTAATTGCAATAATATTGTGGAATGATCAGTACTGTAAATACTTTTGAACTGAGATTTTAATGATTAGATTTCTATGATTTAAATGTAAACCTGTGTTTGAAAACCATATTTTTTACAATATAAATTTTGTGTTATTTTAACCTTCTTTTCTTCCATCATTACACCAGCTTCAGTAAGACACTTTAAAAGTACTATAAAAATTTCCAAATAAATCAATCTAACAAAGATATATTCGCAATCGTGGGGTTATCCTCGCTATTTACTTACAAGGAATTATCGAAACAAAATCGTTACTTACAAATAAATATTAATCTCTTTTAGCACAAAACACATAATTTTACTGAATTATGCATGAAGAAAATGCATTTAACCACTCTATATACATATCATCTTCGGACGCTCCGGGAATATGACAGTTGCCGAACAATGACGAAGATTTCTATGCGCATTATTACTTTTGGAGTACTGTAAATGGGTATGTAAGTATTTTGACTGAATTGTTCTTCAAATTAATAATTTGAATCATATTATAGGTACCTAATTACCTAACATATCGAAATTTGATTCGAATTTCAATTCATAGTTAGCGAAGTAAAGTAAAAAAGGCGAAAAAGGAGAACAGAGATTATGCTTCTTTTTCTAGATTGTTCCTAATATTTTTTTTAAAATAAAAAAACCCTACAAAAAGTAGGTACCTACCTATGTAAAGAAAGTATGACAAATTCCAATTTAGTAACTTACTAAATAGTAAGTATCAATGTCACTGATAATGAGTATGTAGTATTAGTAAATTTATCGAACGTCCAGCTTCCGTTTAAAATGATAATTTCTACCGCTTGACTCATCGAGGGGAATCATTGATTTTTTTATAATTATTATGAAAAGTAGGTTCGTTAAACGAATAAGTAGTTAATATATAATAAAAACAAAGAACGTACCTAGGTGTAGTTCACGCACACGAAATCGTTGGCAGAATAATTGTACAAAATAAATATAGATAGATTTTATTTACTTACACGTTGTTACAAAATTAGGATTAACAACTATCAACTAAGATTATATTTCAATGAGACGAACACGATATTCATTTATATTTAAAAAAAGAACGACGATTCTTTTTTTTTAGTATCTACTAACGACTTGAGTAAATTAGTTATAGGTACATGGTTATACAGATAATAATAATTAATCATTGATTAGTTTTTAATTTTTATTGACATAATATTGTTGCTTTTATATTTTAATTAGTTTTAATTTTTTAAATACTTAATTGAAGTAAGTAATTCATAATCACATAATTGCAATTTTATTATTTTATTTATCGTAGAAGCGCCATCTATGATTATTCAGTGAAAGTAATATAATGTTAACATTTTCATTACTGATGTTAGTATGAAGAAAAAATAATAGATGGCAGTGTAATCAATCACAGTTAACACATAATAATATATTTACGTGTACATAATAATAATTAATATTATATAATTATAGTAGGTATTATGTTTTATTGGTATGATGGTATGGTGGTTATGTAGAATTTAAATAAAAAAAAAAATACTAAAATTATTTTAATTTCAGTTTTCTTTAATACGTCGTAACTAGGTAGGTAGTTAGGTAGCTATCAAAGAATATTATTACTATCCTTTACTATCTATGAACCAGAACTGGACACGATAAAATTAAACTGAAAATATGCAATAGTTATAATAATGAAATAGGTAGTTATTATAAAAAGATTATTTTCTAAAAAATTAACGACACAGAAACACGGAAATTCTGATATCGAAGTTATGTCGGTGAAATGAGAAATCATTGTTTCTCTAAATTCTATGCTTCTAAAAATCCTAATTATGAATAATAATTACATAGTCACGATATTTGCTTATAATATTAAAATTATACAATTTACCACAATAGTACCTAATGACATTAGTTTTACCATGGACCCAATAAATAGGTACCTATCAAGGTTTTACTTAAATCGAAACGATTGAAAATTCTTATAGAAAAAAAACATGAAAATTCAAACAATACATACTTACATTGAACACACGCTGTTGGTCTTACAATTTACATTTTAATATTCTGTGTATTTAGTCATGCTCATTTTTGAAAATCTATTGTTTCCGAATAATATAAATTCAAGTTCCAATATTTATAACGACCATACTTAACCCATAGCTGGTGCCTGTTAGAAAGTTCAATAAGTAATATTAACTGTGATGAAAATAGCCTTGCTTGCATGCTTCAAGACGAAGTACAAGGCAGTCACGTGCGAGCATCCAATAAATCTGCATTGCATATTAGTTAGTGATTTATTTTATTATCTTTAAATCAATAACCGGTCGTGAACTTTTATTACCTGTGCTGCAAATAAAAAAATAGGTAATAAAAAAGTTTGTGCGATGCTTATGTGCCAGTTCGTTTGAAATTCGAATTTCGAATTTACCATTTCGAAGAAAATTTTTTATCTGTGTGATGTGGTGTTTTGGCGGCAACGATCGATGGTGTATTTGTTGTTCTTGAAAATAAATTACCTTTTATTTCTTGTGGGATTTTGAAGAACGAAAATTAAACGACTTATTGGTAAGTGAGGAATCATTATATTGATTTATTGAACATTCACATGTTTACTTACACTTATTCATGTTTTCGCCATTTCATTTAAAAACCTTTTATCCTATTTGCTTATTAAATGATTGCAGCTTGCATTAAGGACGCTATTACGTATTTTTACAAAAACACGCTGTTTTACGGTACCATTTTAACTTAAAGCAATTACACGTGAGAACATAGTAATATCTTAAATTAAAGATAATATATTCAGCTCTACGTTCATCTTATAAAAATTGTACGACGTCATACAAAATTGTCGCTGAAATACGTTTTTCCCATCACAATAAACGCATAAAATGCAAAAAAATGGGGTCTAAAACGGTACCATTTTAGGAAAATTAAGAGCCTAATCTATCTTCTTAACTATATCTTATTGAGGGATATATAGTCCTTTATATATGGTGTAATTTTTATGAATCTAAATCAAAATTTTATTTCAATTATGAGCTAAATTAAAAATACTTGTCAATTTCTTCATACATTTTGCTCTCGCGGTTCGTCAGACCGCGCTCAGAAGCGCTCTTGGAAGGACGGGTGTATCGCTCCTCGTGCCAAAAATAAAAACGAAATAAAAAAGATTATTGTGCGTGCACTGTCTTTTTCGTGATTTGAAATATTTGATACTTTATAAGAGTAAACTGTATAAGTTTCATATTCCAATTATTTGTAATTTAAAATTATGTTTTAAAAATTACCTTGCCTGAGATCCTCTTTTTTATGGGTTGTTGAATAGATTGGTGGGGTAAAATTGGCGTCGACGAAAATTTGACTTTTTTTCGTGATGGGTGTCATTTTCATAGTTTTTGGGGTAGCTATTAACGAATATGAGGTCAAAACTGAAATCCAAGATGGCGCCGACGAAAATTGTACATCTTTTCGTCATGGGTGTCATTTTCATGGTTTTTGGGGTAGCTATTAACCAATGAGGTCAAAACTAAAATCCAAGATGGCGCCGACGAAAAATTTGACATATTTTCGTCATGGGTGTCATTTTCATGGTTTTTGGGGTAGCTATTAACGAATATGAGGTCAAAACTATAATCCAAGATGGCGCTGACGAAAATTTGACTTATTTTCGTGATGGGTGTCATTTTCATGGTTTTTGGGGTAGCTATTAACGAATATGAGGTCAAAATTATAATCCAAGATGGCGCCGACGAAAATTTTACATCTTTTCGTCATGGGTGTCATTTTCATGGTTTTTGGGGTAGGTATTAACCAATATGAGGTCAAAACTAAAATCCAATATGGCGCCGACGAAAATTTTACATCTTTTCGTTATGGGTGTCATTTTCATGGTTTTTGGGGTAGCTATTAACGAATATGAGGTCAAAACTGAAATCCAAGATGGCGCCGACGAAAATTTTACATCTTTTCGTCATGGGTGTCATTTTCATAGTTTTTGGGGTAGCTATTAACCAATTTGAGGTCAAAATTAAAATCTAAGATGGCGCCGACGAAAAATTTGACATCTTTTCATCATGGGTGTCATTTTCATGGTTTTTGGGGTAGCTATTAACGAATATGAGGTCAAAACTATAATCCAAGATGGCGCTGACGAAAATTTGACTTTTTTCGTGATGGGTGCCATTTTCATGGTTTTTGGGGTAGCTATTAACGAATATGAAGTCAAAACTAAAATCCAAGATGGTCGTCGAATTTCAAGATCGCGTCATGGTAATACTGTCGCGTTATGGAGCAAGGCGGCGATTTTGGTATCTATGAATCTCGTCAAAGAAGTTTCACTCCTGACACGTTTTCTCGGCACACACGTTCTTTTTTTTTATTTTATTCTCTTCGTTTAAATGTTTTAGATTAACTTTATTTTAAATAAAGTTTAGCGAATATATTTAAAGTTAATAATATCTGTCAGAATATTAACATGATTGCCACAGAGTTGCGTTTTATATTACATTTCTAAATATGCATTTCAATGTTCTTTAAAATTGTTTTTTTAAGACTTTCTACAAAACTGTAGTTGTTAACGTTTTTGTTATTTTATTTAAGTTTACTTTAAAGGAGTAAGAAAATTATATCTAATTATAGACGGTTACATTGGGGATTTGGTAATAGCTGTCTCAAAAACCTTGAAAATGACACCCATGCCGAAAAGATGTAAAAGTTTCGTCGACACCATCTTGGATTTTAGCTTTGACCTCATATTGGTAAATAGCTACCCCAAAAACCATGAAAATGACACCCGTGATGAAAAGATGTAAAATTTTCGTCGGCGCCATCTTCGATTTTAGTTTTGACCTCATATTGGTTAATAGCTACCCCAAAAACCATGAAAATGACACCCGTGTCGAAAAGATTTAAAATTTTCGTCGGCGCCATCTTGGATTTTAGTTTTGACCTCATATTGGTTAATAGATACCCCAATAACCATGAAAATGACACCCATGACGAAAATATGTAAAATTTTCGTCGGCGCCATCTTGGATTTTAGTTTTGACCTCATATTGGTTAATAGCTCCCCCAAAAACCATGAAAATGACACCCGTGACGAAATGATGTCAAATTTTAGTCGGCGCCATTTTGGATTTTAGATTTGACCTCATATTGATTAATAGCTACTCCAACTCCTTGAAAATGACACCCATGACGAAAAGGTTTCAAATTATCGTCGGCGCTATCTTGGATTTTAGTTTTGACCTCATATTGGTTAATAGCTAACCCAAAAACAACCCACATTTGCAAATGTGTTTGCTACTTAGGAAAAGTTCAGATTTAAAGATATAGGTAATGTGACGAATTTAATTTATTTCATTCCGACTGTTTCTCGGAATAACATACATTTTCTAAGAATTGCATACAATGCCGGGTTTAATATATTGCCGGTAACATAATATTATGTATGATAATAATTCTTAAAAAAGTATTTTATACATTTCTTAAAAAGCTTCGATATTGTATACAATAATACAATTCATATTCAAATTGTTGTAAAATAGTCACACTTTTTTAAGTTGGTTGAATACACTAAAATACTTATAAGGATCGTACCTACTAATAAAAGTAACAAAATGAATTTTTAAAGTTCCCAGTAATCTTCTGGAATCAATTTCAATAAAAATATAAAAAAAAAAAATATCAAGTATGAAGATGATCTATAAAATGGATTGCGCTATGTTTACGTGAGCGTGATGTCCCGCGAACCACGTTGCGACGTTAAATACCTAAATTTGAGTAACGCAGATTTGTGACAGCGTCCTTAATAGACCACTTCAGAATATTTAAATAAGAATTTCGAATAAGAAAAGTTTAAGAGTATTGAGAAGATAGTGAATTTTAAACTTGCCTGTATCAAAACATACCTATAACAGTTTATCCGAACCTTTTAGTCAATTGAATATATTTCTCTATTAATGTTGAATGTAGATAATAAAATAAAAATGATATACTTATAGCTAACCCGGCAAAAGTTCATATAGTAGGTACCTAGGTAGTTTTACCTAAAACTACAGGTACCTACTATATGAACTTCTGCCGGGTACGAACGACGACACACGAACTTTTCTCCGATCTATAAAAAAAACTCAAAATCAACAAAACATGATATTTTTAAACCTACCTAACTAATCACTACATAGTATAAAACAGTCGCTTTCTCTGTCCCTATGTCCCTTTGTATGCTTAAATATTTAAGACTACGAAACGGATTTTGATGCGGTTTTTTTTAATAGATAGAGTGGTTCTTAGGGAAGGTTGTATATAATTTATTAGGTTTTGGACAAAGCGGGCGAAGCCGCGGGCGGATAGCTAGTACGTATATTAAAAGTAACATTACTCATAATTCGATAGGTGTCATTTGAATTTTGAAATAACACTATTATGTAAAATATACGTAACAACAATAATTAAATTATTGCCTACCCATGTCTCATATATTTTAAAACCTACGTAGGTAGCTTAAAGCCTACTCAACAGCTTGGTATTAAGAACTAGAACATGGTGTTTGATAATATGTATCAAGAAATGTTTATATGGAAACCTTTGAAGCGCGAGGTTTATATTATTATACTAGTTTTAGCCCGCGGCTTTTTTTATTCAAGCATTTCTACCTATAAGTATCTCACATGTTATTGTCTCCAATGTGTAATAACATATCACTATAAAGTTTCATAAAACACCGTGTAGTAGGTAGTTTTTTCGTCTAAGAGAAACCAAATATTATTAAATTATGTACGTAAGTCCATACCTACTCACAAACTTACGCATTTATAATATTTGTAGGGCTAGCTTATGCCCGCGACTTCATGTAGTTTGTGATAGATATATAAGAATTAGTTACTATGCATCAAATAAACTCACCTGTAAAAAGCAATCTGCTTACATTTCCTTATCATTAACATAATCAAATCTTATTAATTACTTACAACCATTACCTTCATAAACATCAGACCAACAGGAGCGGAGCCACGCGGGTGAAACCGCGGAGCACAGCTAGTAATAAATAAAACAGAAGGCAATGAACGAATATTATAAGGCATCTACATTTTCAACAGATCTGAGATTCAAAGAGCTGAATGCACAGCCTTAAAAAATATTAAACGTTGGATGGGTTGGAAGTAAATACCAGTTGAAAAAATAATCAATCAACCAAATGAAACTTATTTTATTTTATTTTATTTTATTTTATTTGCAACACAAACACATAAAACAATAATATAGGTACAATACTTATTTAACTTTATAAACCTTAATGACTAATTGTTATTGCAATAACATGTGTTGACTACTAGACTATAAATTACAATCGCTTACACATAAACAAAGAGTTATCAATATACTAATTAATAGATAATAGGTAATTTAAAAAGGGAAATGGTATAAAAACTACAAGAGACAAATTTTTAATCTATTGAAGGACTTGCGACAGTTATAGTAAGGTTATCAAATAGGCATTTCCGAAATCTAATAGGTTTACTCCCGATAATGTCAAGATCTGGAATTATCTCGCATAACTTATTGTAATTTGTGCAGATTCTGTTTAGAGTGCTATAATATGCTCTTTGGGTGCGGTGGATTGGTAACGTGAAAGTTCGATTATTTCGATTACTTCTAAGTGGTACCTATATGAAAGGAGATTTGGGAATTATGATTTAGGATTTGGGAATTATTGATTAATATTATGAAATATGATAAATAGTAAATGTACTTTGATCTTCTATTTGAATCGGAAGAGAATTCAAGTTAAATTTACCATTGACGGCACTAGGAAGAAGAGCCAATAATATAACGACTAGGAAAATGTTGTATATGAACACGTGTTTTCTAAATTAATATCAACTATGGCCCCCAAATTTGAACCGATAAACTACTGAACCGATTACAATGAAATTTAGCACACATATAGAGGGTAACTTGGATTAACACATAGGATAGTTTTTATCCCGGAAATCCCACGGGAACGGGAACTATGCGGGTTTTCCTTTGCAAACGCGGGCGAAGCCGCGGGCGGAAATCTAGTAAATTATATAAAATATTGTACGATTTAAGAAAAATATCTGTAATAGTAAAATAAAACATGTAAACAGTAGAAACATACAAGTCTCTGATCTGTACTGTACTCATCAATCAACCCAAATACACAGTTTTGTTTTGACGTAGATTATATCTCCCTATATCCCGCTACAGTACAACGTACATACATTTTCTAAATATTCCGTTTACTGAAAATTTACAACAAAACTTCGGCTGAGTCAAATGCGCTATCAATTCCAAATAGAGGTTATATTTTTATTACAATCTTCGATAATAAATAACAACTATTACGATATACGAAGATAACAATAAAATATTAATCTATAATTATTTTACAATAAAATGTCAGTACAATGCAAATGACACCGTAAAATTTCAATTTACCGAATGATAAGGAAAACAATATAGTACAAGTGATAACAAGAATGTAATGACTAATTTGTTCCACCAAAGAGTCAAAACTGAAAACACAATAGACTCATTTTATTTAAATATAAAAAGCAAAGACTGAATAGATTAGTAGTTTGCAGCGGTATTCAGGCTATGCATTGTATTGTTACAACGTAACAAGAATTCTAATCTAATAATATACTACGTTTATTTTTAAAACACTATTGGCAACGTAAGGCCAAGATGATCAATGGCAGTGACATAACAATATTAGTGATATTAGAGCATTATTAAATTAATAATATCGAACACTTGTTAAAACTCAGACATGCACGTGGAAGAAGCGATCAACCGGCAACTGTCGGAATGATGAAAGCATTCAAAATAGGACGTGAAAACGGAATTACAATTTTGAGACAGAATGATAAATTCGTGAATGTCGTACTGATTTAGAGTCATACACTTGGTTATAAATAATTATTAAAACAAACAAAGATAAACTTACTAACCAAATGACTACAGTCGGAAGAATTTGCGATGATTAAAGATTTTGCTCAACAAATATTGATTTAATGAAATGTCAAAGCCTCTACATTTGTAGCTATTGAGCTTTTTTTATCATACTGCCAGTTTTATACATACTAAAATTTACATATTTATCTGTCTTTTTTGAAACAAAAGCGTAGGGGAAGCAAATGACTGCTAAATATACGTCTATGTTTCCACTACCTTCACGATACTAGTTAATTGTAGAATTATATGATTCCATTGCATATCAAGTCATATTATATTTAGTTTTGTCACCCCAACCCAAACCATTGTCTCCGAAGTGCATTCATTGAAAGATATATAGTACAGGAAAAAGACCATTATTTGTAAGTATGTATAGGTCACGTTGCTATATGCGTAGTAACTGTACTGCGCATGTCACAATCAATTCTACGAAATGCTTCCTTAACGTTCCTTCAATGCATGTATTGCTTCTTGTAGTATGCGCTAAATGAAATCGTATGACCGATAATTTAATGTACCTACTTCATCCATTGATGCTATTACAAAACAGTGAATGATTGAAGCGAAACATGCGCGCGCATATCGGTATGGCTTCACGTTTGACACAAAAACAACAAAAGCCTCGGCTTTCAATTTAATATGAGACTTCGCGTTCAGGAGCGGCGCGAGCAAGTAAAGTGCTTACGACAGAATTGATATCGACAATAGGACACGTAAAACGTATTAAAAGAAGTGACCAACCCATAAACATGCATATTTAAACCAAAATTTTAACTAGCATTAGAACAAAAGAATTAACCATTTGTATCATATTCACAACTGCCATACAATCGGAATCAACGAAAAAGTCTAAATTAAGTCCAGCCATCTGGACTATAAAATAAATTTTCACCTGTAATGGAGAAAGGTGACCGTATTTCAGAATATTTGTTCGCAAAGATGGGCCCAGGTGATAGGGGGCCGAAGACTACGGAAGGCAGGACTGCGCCTGTCGAATACACGGGAATGAGGAAGTGGTTCATGGATAACACCTTACTGGTGGTAACGTTGGCTGGTGTTCTCAGTGGGATTGCTGTAGGTCAGTATTATTTAATAACAATGAGTGCAGTTTTATTGATGACAAAGAAATCTGAGTTTTGTGAAATAATAGGTACTTACTTTCTTTGTTTAATATGACTTTTAAAACTAGAATTTTGATATTTTCTACAAAATGTCAATAAGAACGCATATAAATGAATTGTAAATACCTGTTATTAAAAAAAATAATTAAAAAATTAACAGTAACAATTTTTCACCCTAGTTAAATACGGTGCAACCCGTGCAAGGTTGCTGCAAGCTGATTATAAAATAAAATCACATCAATTAATGTAGCACAATTCCGTATTATGAAAACTTAGAAATGTATGATAATTGGTTTAACTGAATTGCATTGAAGATCAGAAGGCTTTTTAATAATGAACTATTTGTTATTTTTATTTAAAAACACTATAAAGATTACGAAGCATGTGATATTTTTTTCTTCCAAAATTGCAATCCTTATAAATTCATATGATAAATATTTTTCAATTCCAGGATTTGGTCTTCGACCGTATCACTTGGGCCAAGATGCCCACATGATTATTTCGTATCCCGGAGAGCTATTTATGAGGCTCCTCAAATTAATGATTTTACCATTAATTATAGCGAGCTTGATCGCTGGCTCTGCGAGCCTTAATGCTAAGATGAGTGGTAAAATAGCTTTACGGACGTTGTCGTATTTTGTTTTGACGTCAATGTTTAACGCATTCCTTGGTATACTACTGGCTGTGCTTATACATCCAGGCGAATCTGATTTGAAGGAAAATAATGGACGAATAGTTCAAAATCGGGATCATAATATATTGGACAGTCTTCTGGATATTGGCCGGTATGTTCTTCACATAAAGCATGATCGTTCTATTTAACAGTGTTTACCAAAAAGTGTTTTTGTTTTAGAAATATCTTCCCAGATAATATAGTGCAAGCAGCATTCCAACAAGCTCACACAGTATATGTTGAACCTCAATCGTTCTTTGCAAACAATGCAACGGAAAATGATACGGAACGAGTTTTAGTTCGAGTAGTGCAATATAGGTAAGATGGATTTTATGTCTGAATTTCTACTTCAGTTTAAGTGTTCTGGCTAATGGTTTGTTTGAGAAAATTATTTGTATAACATGCTTTCAAAGTTAAACACATGACAATGAAATATTTCTGAACTAAATAATCTTATGGTGCATTCAGTAGGTATGTAATTTCTCAAGATAATGGATACCTAATCAAATTTAATTAGTTCTATAATGAAAAAAAGTCAAAAACAATTTATAATGTCTTTATCAATTTTTAGGTCGGGAACAAATACCCTAGGATTAGTTTTCTTCTGTTTAGTATTCGGTAGTTTATTAGGTACTCTGGGACCAAAAGGGCAGGTTGTGATCGATTTCTTTCAAGCAATATTCGAGGTGATAATGAAAATGGTGACCGGTGTCATGTGGTTCACACCGGTCGGAGTCAGCAGTGTGATCGCTGGAAAGATTCTTGGTGTTGATGATGTAGGTCAGTATGTAAATCGTGTTATAAATGGTCCCTTGAAAATCTAATTGAATTAAAGTAGTTGGAAGAAGATCGGTAAAATTGAAATAAATATTGAAAAAGATTTAAAAACGGTTCGTTTTTTTAAGCATTTATTGGTTTGGGTACAATTCTAAAGCATTCTTCATTTGTCCAAAAAGTTAAAAGCTAAACATATTATTCAAAAATACTACATTAATATTATAATTTTAACAGTTGCCATGCTTAAATAATGTACAATTACGAGAGCATAAACTGTATATAAAACATAAGTCCATAAATTAATAGTAATCAGCATATCGATCTTCATATCAATATCAATGAATATTTAATAACCAGGCAATCACCCTACAGAGAAACAATAACCACCAATGTATTTTCATTTAAAGTGGACTTCAAATTCCTTGGGTTATATTGAAGGTCTTACAGCCGGTTTCTGAATTAAGTATTTGACGTTAAGAATGTCTCAAACTGTGCTAAATACTGATTAAATATTTTCGTGTAAGTGACTGCATAGTGCATAAGCTTTCACGAAACTTAATCGAATCAATTCTCAATTCAGAAACCAGCTGATATACGACCTTCTTACAATTATTATTTTGTTTATACATATAAAATTTATATTTTCCTCTTTCAGCTCAAGTGATGTCCCAATTAGCCTGGTTCATAGCAACAGTAGCTATAGGGGTATTTCTCTATCAGCTTATTGTAATGCAGTTGCTATATTTTCTGTTTCTAAAACGGAATCCATACAAGTTCTATTGGGGATTATCACATGCTATGCTCACGGCTTCGGCTACTGCGTCTACGTGAGTTGATTTTTCTTAGAAAACCTTTATTGTGTCTAAGCTTTTAATGGAATTATAGAAAATAGAAAAGTGTGAATTAAATAAGTTCAGGAATTTATTTCATTTGCTATTTTTATTTTGTAATTTTTCATTAATAGTCAAATTTAGTAAGGACTTCGATTTTCGAGAATTGTGTAACTATCGACCCTTTTCCATCAAAATTTCTTAAAGTAATTAAAATGTAAATTTATCAGAGATATCAAGTAATTTCTGTATCAATAACATTTTTTGTGATTATCATTTTAATTACTGTACTTCATACTATTTAAATGTAATTTGACTGCATTTCCATATTAATGTTTTGGATAAAATTGAATTTTTTGTTGAGTCTAAATATAACATTGTCGATTAAGATGCTACTAATTAAGTATCATGGGTCGTATTGTTTTCTACTTAGTAAATAATTCTTTTTTAAAACTCTTCCTAGCGCACGGCATTTATTAAATCAGTCTCATTATTATTATCACATTCATGAGGAATGTTCCTCGCGGATCACGCGCTTCGTGCTGCCCATCGGCTGCAACATTAACATGAACATTCTATATTAGATCAGTCTCATTGTTCATATTGTCTAC